>JAQGBX010002176.1:0-21409 GCA_034698745.1 Megaphyllum sjaelandicum | reverse complement strand
ATATTTCTGGTCATTTTCTGTGTCAAAACATTCTCTGATTTTATTGCCAGTTGTTTGGAAAACATTTATTAAACCCCTTTTTCTTAAGAATGTTTTTTCCAAGTACACCCCCCCCTTTCCAATGGGGAGAAAGTACAGTGTTAAATTACTTTTTCCCCCGATTCATTTTACCATTTTTCGTTATAGTTTATTTATTGTTCATGGATTCAAGCTGAAATTTTCATAAAGTGTCTGGACTATCTTTCATTTGTTTCAGTAGACGTTTCGTTGCAAAAATGTAATTATTTATTAAGTTATTCGACATTTTTAGGGTGTTGAAATACTTTTTTCCCTCCCTGAATACCACTATTCATTCACAATGCTCACGAGTGCTCTATGCACATTTTGAATCTGAAGCCAGAAAAAAATGAAAGCATCTTGAGGATTGTCGAGTTTTGGTCATGAGGCACTGAAACCGCAATGCACCATTTCAAATTTAACATTTAAAAATATTTTTGCAGAAATACACCATTGCAGCAAATTTAAGAGAACAAATTAAGGAGTTGTAGATCATGGTTAGTGCCATTTGCTCAAGAAGCGGGCTCAAACAACACAAGTACATAATAGTGGTACCCTGGAGCTTTTCGAGTTGTACTTTGGCAATCGTGAAGTCAAGGTGTGCAAAACTGATACGCTAATTGGCTTGAAAAATTCACTCATTGAAGGTTATCGATGCTTTTAAACAAATAATGGATTTCTTTTGCACGCGTGAATTCACAACTGAATACCACAACCCGCGTATTGGAAACGGAGTAACCCTATATTTTTCACTGTCCATTGATCTTCTTGGCTGCCATCATGTTTTAGAAACTCATTCTGTAAGACAATGCTCCAATGCCAAACATTACAAAAAAATAACGGCGTTTGCACTACTATATATACCTATGAGAATTCTGGAGAGAATGAACGGATTTTTTTTTTTTGCACATTGCAGTTATTCACATTCATTGGAAAACTGCGGTTATCTGATTCTAATGGAAAAAAAACCTGAGATGGGGTTATAGGCGAGAAATACCGCACACTTTCATCCGCAGGAGGGTTCATGAGAAGCTACGAAAGTTATGTACAATGTATTCTACGGGAGTTGTGCTATCGGTGTACAATGCCTACTTCTAACAGCCCATTCCCTCGCATTAATTGAATAAAATATGACAATGTTTAAGGGGAAGGTAATAGCAGAGGCGTTTTAATGCCTGCAAGGTGGTGTCCGAGCAGGCCTATGTACGCTTTATGTTCTTGGCCTACAGCAATTTGCTCTCGATTGCAAAAAAACAAAAAAAACAAATTGCAAATGTAAAATTTATAAATCGATTTCTCTGTGAAAGTAAGGGGGTCGAAATGACCAGTTCCCTGCCGAAGTACAGGCCTATGCCATCATTTAGAAATGTAGACCTACATGTACAGTGTATAGGCTACATACAGTATACCCAGAGCAATTCGCTACATTTGGATAATATTTTCCTGACTGGATGAATTCAACATGACTAGTGGAAATTAGGGTTTGCTCCACTTCTAAAATAACTTTAATACAGTACAACATGTACAAGTAAACGAGTTAAACCGACGATCTTAAATCATTTCATAATACCATGATTGCCTCCATGCAATTTTCAGAGTTTAAGAGGTATACATTGACTATTCTAAACTTTTTCGTGGAGAAACTTACACAAAGGGATAAATTTTCTTGCTCGGTTTTGAATGAATACACTGTACCAGTATAATGTATATACACTGAAAACTGAGTCCAAAATTGTTTTATCACCAATAATCCATTATTTTATTGCCCGCACATCGATCACCGGTTGCAACAATGGCACATTTCAAAAAGTTTCAAAAATGAGTTAACACGAACTTGTACAATGTAAATGTACATGTAGTTGGATTGGCCTCTTCTACCACCCAACAATTCTTTCCTAAAATATTTAGCATAAACCCCGCTATAAATTCAATAAAACATTTGCCCAGCAATGATAAATGAATGGCTATGAATTTACAAGACACCCACTGTAAATTTTGCAGAATTTTAGACATTTCCCTAATATAGATTTACAAAATTTTCAAATGTTTCATAAAATGGCAGATTCCCCCACATCGATTTTACATGTATAACATCTGCAATTTTTTTTTAAAAAAAATGTGAAAGTAATTAGGTTAAAATTTTGAGGGCGGAATTTTTAGCTTTCGTGAACCACCTAAGGTACAAGTACGATCTCGTACCATGACTGCTCAGTAGCCAACATGTACAGTGTATGTGTACCCAAACATTTAACAAAACCCTTTGCAAAAATTAGTGGACAAAGGCAACGATGGACATGGCATTATTCTGGAAATGGCAAGCCATGAAAAATGTCCACGGCCATCTACAGGGCATTTCGTGCAACTACAGGCTACAGTACAGCATTTGGGGTTAGATGCATGGTTTTAATAAAGGTTTATTCACCATTCTGCCGGAGGTTGGAGTCTTGATAAAAGGAAATACAGTACATGTACTGTACATGTATTATGTATAGTATGCAAAACAAGCGAGAAACCGAAACAAAACTTTCATAAAAATTAATTAAAAATATTCAAAACCAATTGCCGATAGGATAAAATGTTATCGAAATGGCCATCCAATCGCAACTCTAGAAACCACTTCCACAGTTCCTCGTGCTGCCGTGCACCTTTTTTCCAGTTCAGTTTTCATTTAAATATGAGTAATGGTTTCATTAAACCGCGATTATCATGCAGGATGCAGCAGTGAGGGACGAACGTGTCGTTAGCATGCAAATAATGCCTTTAGGGAAGAACCCATTACATTATTCCCCTTCGTATAGTTGTCATACAGTTCATAACACCGACAGGAAAAAAGGAAAAAAAAAGTTGCAGTATTTCTCACGAAAACCTTGGACTCGTTCGATTTCCACGTTACACACATTCTCGAAATAAAGCCTTCTGGGCCTTATGCAAAATAGTCGTGACGCGCAAAACCAGATATGGAAATTCACTACTGGTAGGACAGACCTTGAACTTTGCACTTTAATTCTGGATTTTCCCTCTTCCCCAAATCGCATTTCGTCACTGGCTTTCGTAATCTTCATCACTGTAGGCGAGGGTGGAGCTCGGAAGGATTTTTGAAATGGATTCTCCATTAGCCAGTTTGAAAGGGTCTTCAATAACACGGGTACTCAGGTAGAAACGGTTTTAATCGCACTTAGGGAGTCGTTAAGTCACAGGTACGAAATCGACACGCGAAATGGTTTTGAAACCAATTAATGCATCCCTTATGATCACGAGACTTTTCGACTTTCAAAGTGAGATTGGCAAAGCATCTGCCTGAGTACTCCTATTATGAATTGTGCGTTACTGATATTAATGTACAGTATTTCTTAATTAAAATCTCAGATTAAAAGACACAGGAGACAGCATTGTACACATGTAAACAGTATCCAAACATTCAAAGTGACTGCCATGTGCAACACTTTCACTGAATGATAAACGTACAGGGAAAACTACTGGGCATAAAACCTTGTATTAACTCGAACTTCAAACTACATACAGTACATCATAGTAACATAGTAACATCATAATTAAGCAAAAGTGCTATTATTTACACTGTAGCTGTAACACATACAGAATGCGACTAGTAAGTTGTAGGGTCATCGCAGTTAAGTTTTGATAAAAAAAATATAGGTGCCAAAAACTGATTATAAATTCTTTAGATGCAAATTAAAAATTGAATTTTTGCAAAAAAAGTTCTTGGTAGCTACAAAATAGATTCATACAATTCTATAATAAATAATTTTACCTGCATGCATTTAACATGTAAAATTATTCATCGTTTATCAAAATAGTAATTATAGATTAAATTCTCACACAAAGAGGATGACGACAATGTTTTTCACGAATTTTTGTGGATGGATTTTTACGGGGATCGGGGATCATAATACATGTACAATCTAAGTCAGACTAAGGGATGGGATGGGATGACGGTCATGGCTGATTTAATATAAGAACTACATGTATCTTAGCATTCGCCTGGAGGAATTGTGGGAAACCATGAAAAACCACAATCAAAGATAGCCGACCAGGGAATCGAACCAGGGTCTACCGAATGCAAGACGAGGGTGCTAAACTCTTCATGGCAAAAAAGTATTTGAACATCCATATAGACGACTGGTAGAATTCGCTAATTTCTGGCCATTTGGTTATTTTTTACCTAATAAATTATGATGATTTAACTTCTGGGTATAAAGACTAGCTAGATTTTCATCACATTGGTAAGTTCTGCCGAAGACTTAGCTCATAAAGTCTTAAACTACATTAGTTCTGGTTTGCAATGAGAAAAGTTATTCAAATGAATTTTAACGGTAAATTTAATATCAAGAAATGGCAAATGAATTGAAAATATCATGTATGGCATTGCAGTATATAAAATCTCAAAAAAACAAAGAAGATACTGGAAAAGTCAAAATCCAAAAATATCTTCATCTGACACATTGCGTCAGAATCAGGGAAGGTTGGCACACAACAAACTATTAAAAGTATTCTAAATAATCTAGGCATAAAAGGACCATGGCTTGTTGTTACATAATTCATGTACTGTATGTTATTACCGTATAAATGTAGTTTAAAAATGTACACCATTTATTTTTCCAGAAAACAGCAGTTTTCCTACTTTTTCTGCCAACTGTACAGTAAATTTGCTTCAAAATACATGTAGTTCAAAAAGGGATGCCAATTCCACTTTGAAAAGTGGCTTGATACATCTGGTTGCTTTGACGCCAGAGTAAAATACACTCCTAGGACAAAATTGCATTCACTCCGTGTTGTCATATGACATCTGTCCAGACTGTTCTACATACATATGCAGTAGGTACATGTATATACTGTATGTAGTCTTTAAACTACAGTGTAATTAGTAGACCACATCATATAGGGGTTACGGGGTATTCAGACAGACGCTTTACCAACGGCACTTTTAGCACTCGTGAAGCCTGTCGATTTTGCACACGTGACTTCACGACTGCCAAAAATTCCATTCGGAAAGCTTCTGTTTGAGTACCATTAATGTTGTTTATTTGTCTGGCAACGTAAAAACTCGCCAAAATATTGCACACAATGATGGGCTATTGAATGAACCCTGATGAGCTATTGAAGGCAAACCTTTTTTCGCTGGTTTTGTCTGCTTGACACTAACAAGGTGTCCATGACATCTCCTTAACCAGTTATTTCAAAAAGCTGTTTTTCCAAATCATTTGGTATACAACCAATAATTGTGCCAGTCTAACCGGAATAGTTTTTGGGCTCCTCCAAGACTTGAATTAGCATTGCTAATTTAATAACCGAAGACATGAAACGAAGTCGTTGAAATTATACACGCACAGTATATCCAGTAATTTATACCGAATAATTTGCTTGAGGATTTATTAATGGAATATATCCAGTAAATTCAGTATATTCCAGTATAGCCCAATGGTAAGGCATCACCGATACCTGTAAAGAAGGGGTTGTTGCATGATCTTGCATCGATACACGTGGCCTCCAACTTGACTTGTATAATATGGTACGAAGTTACACGAGCGCCTAATTTAGTAATTACAGATCAGAAAAATGACTAAAATGGACTATTATATTCCGATTCTCCATATCGGCTCATGGAAATCAACATTTTTTTTTGCAAATCTTTAAATTGCGAATCGCACTTTAAGAGTCGTGAAGTCAAAGTCAAGTACTGTATATCTGAAACCGGCACGTTAATTAGTTTTAAAAATTCCCTCGGAAGTTCCGCCGTTGTCAAACCAATTAACACATTCCTTTTCCAGACGTAACTAAATGAACATACTGTAGTTACATACTGTATGTATAAAATCGACACGATTTTAGCAGTTTCCAAACCAATTAATGCATTCCTTTTGCAGACTGACTTCACGACTGCAGTCCCAAAGTACGATTCGCACGAGTACCCCTGTTATGTAATTACCCCAATTTTGCATAATACTTAAGGCACATCGTATACATGTACACTGTATGTTTATTACAATGCAAACTTTCTTACCTTATACTAAAGTTTCGTCCATCATCCAAATGTGTTGCGGTATTCCTTATAACTGGGAGAGTTCCTTGATAATCCTTAAGATATTATGCACACAATCTTGAAATATCCCGTCTTTTTGCTAGGGTAAGTCTTCCACCTACAAGCGTCACACCATTCACGACCAAACCTAAATTTTTATGCAAATCGCGCGGTTCAAAAAACGCACTCCATGCTTATTGGTGGGCTGGTGTTGACCAATGAGAAGTTGGACGATTCAATCATTCACGGCCCAAGCCCTTATATGGCCTTTAGCGATAAATTCAAAGCGAGGAACCGGTGATGGACCTTTCACCTTCTTCAGGAAAATGCTCAAGAACGTTAGTCACGTAATAACTAATATAATTTCACTCATAAAATTTTCAGTGTGAAATCAGGACAGTTACACATTTATAAAAAATCCGAGGGTTAACAATCTGCGCGTATAAAAAAATAAAAATCTATAGCAAACATCAGCGCACTACTGACCTTGAAATGAAATTCCACGTCAAAAAATTTCACTTCCCCACCTTCGAGAATTAAAAATTTCTCTTAGTCATCACACAGTGACTTCTTGTTGGCTTTCATTGGCTGGTATTAACATCCGCTCTAGAAAGGCTAATTTGTTTTGACCACGGGAGGAACCGGGCATTTTTTTCATCCAAACGGGGGTCCTTTTTTTGGATTCCTTCAGCTGAAAAAACAGCAATAAAAAACAACACCTATTGTTAGTTGAACGCTTTAATAAAGCTTATTATTACTACGCATAACTGTTTTTTGCACTTACAGTTAAAAACTGTGTGGAAATTACTTTTCTTGACCGTCATCGCGAGTGTTAGTAAAGAAGAAGGGATATTAAAAGTCAGAAGGTTATTTGAACAAACATAAAAGTCAAAGCAACTGGCTTTTAATTCTTGAAATCAAAATGGATTAACATCAATTGAGCTAACGAAGAACAAAAGGTCTGCTACAATGTATAAGCAAACTTGTCTTCTTACTATTAAATTATGGCCGAACAAAGAAACTTTCGTTCCTGTGATCTTCTGCAACAATAGCATTGAGGTTAACGCCATTAGTAGGCATACTGTATATGAGGCAACATCGACCAGACAAAGTTTATAAAATACTTTTACTTTTTTGCAAGTTTAGCAAATCAGCACTTACTATAAATTCTAATAGGCTCCAATTCAATGGCAGTAAGAATTCATTGTAAAGTTAGCAAATGAAACGTTTTAGATAATTTCCTCGTTTGCCATGCAGATTATTAAAAAGCTTACAGAGAGCAATTTCTGGCGGATTATCTAAATTGACAACATATTGAATTGACCGCAAACTAGTTACTGGGTAAAAAAGAGTTAAAATCCAAAACTATTCAGTGGACAATAGAAAATAATTCTAGAAGTCATATATATACACAAAACTTCAGATTTTTTCTCACAAAAATGTTACCTTTGCATGAAACATAACACTAATTAATATACACTATACATGTAGGCTATCATTGGCCTATAGTAAAATGAATTTTACGGTGAAGTAAACTACTACTTTTACAACGTGATTTTATATAACTAAAATTGCAGAATACCTTGAAGATCATAGAATAACCAGAAATGATGTTCTCGCAAACATTTTATGTAGTTATTTTTGAAAGATATTTAAATTAAACCCAAGTTTGGCGTATTCCGCATGACGCCCAACATGCCAGGATATTTGAGGGGCAGGGGCCACCGCCACTAAAAATTACCGGCCCATTTCAGAAAATTGAAGTATAAGAACCGATAATAATAATAATCAGAAAAAACACCAGGATTTAATCTCGAAATCCGACTTTAATAAAATAACATTAACAGATTACGGTATTAACAATTAAAACCAAATTTATTTGCGTCTAACAAATCAACGAAACATGTCAATTTATTACTTAATCGAAGATGGCATCCTCTCCTAAAACTAATACAGTGCTAACCACTGTCAATCGTAATTTTTAACGAAATCTTTAAATTTTAAATATGTGTTGTCTTAATAGGCTGCTCACCTGTGTTGACTGACTAGTTGATCCTAAAACTTCTTGCATGACTAACTTCTTCAGTAACGCCATCTCTTGACAAATTCTCGAATTTTCCTTGTCAAGATGATCAACGCGGACATTCAAAGATTTCAACTGGATGGATTTTTCTTTCAAACTTTCTTCGCTCTCAAGAAGTCTAAAATTGCAAATTATTAAGTTTTCAGTTTATGTATGCGGCTCCCATTTTAAGTTCAAATTAAAAGAAATTTCTAAATTTGAAATCGCTGGACGCATGGAAAGCATCTCAGCTGTACAGCAGTTTTGTTAAATATATCAACATTTGTCAATTTTACCTTTTCAGCAGATCTTTTTTTTCATTTTGTAGACTAGCAAAATCCGACTGAATCTTTTGGCGACATTCTTTTTCCCAACTTAAGGACGTCCTAAGTACTTTTAACGCACATTCTAGCTCGGTGATTTGGTCTTTGAAGCTAGTTTGTTTAGCTTGAAATACACCCCTGAAATTCAAAGATTCTCATTTACGTTAATTCGCTAATAACACGCCAATTTCAAGCATTGCTGTAGTTATTTCATTCATCTGATTTACTGCGGTTAACACAGCGAATCATGACTCAAATGAAATATTGGTGTTTATCACGCAAGCACCAGACCAAAACGTGTGAAAAAATATTGAATTAACTATGAAGCTAACGTACAGTATACACGCATTTCTAAAAGCGGAAATAGTTATAAAAATCTATGTTCACTGGAATACATTTTAATACGTTTATTTAACACCGTATACGTGTGAAGAATCACTATTTTTACTAACAATAACTATTTATCGCAATGCGTAGCATGGAAATTATTTGTGTGTTTTAATTTTAAATATCTCTAGATAAATGTTGAAGCCAATTTTCATTAACAAGCATCGGCAGAAGAAAAAGCAATTAATGGTAACAAGAAAAACATGGCGACTTGGTATCGTTGACACTCATCACTGCATTATACAGTGTATCAACAAAACAAAAATACTGCAAATCACACAATGGTTGTGAATAGGGCATACATTTGGTAGTATTATCGTAATTATTTTTAAAAGCAGGATTTGCACTCGGAGGTTGGGGTTATATTAAAACTGCCATTTCTGTGTACAGTTAGCAACAGTCGAAAATGAAGCTTTAATTTTATACGATCATCCACATCAATGTAATAAGTCCTAACATGTACTTTATATCAAAATGCTTTATTTAGTATAGTATATTGAATACTATATAATACAGAGAATTAATGTACATGTGCATTAGAGTAGAATACACATCTTTCTAAATACATGTACATGTACATTAAGGTTGATGTTCAATGTAATTTGTTTTTAACTTTTTCGCTTAGCTTAATTTTCATAGGCACATCTAAAAAATTCATTTAATTTATTCCCTATTTAGCCGATTTACAGAAATATTCCTCAGAAATAGATCGCACCTTCGCTTTAGAAGTGGCACATCTTAAAAATCTTCAATTTATAGTTTACGACAGTATTAATTCAGTCAAACAAAAAAAAATTCAGTAAAAACATCTTAGCTTATATTTCGGCTAAATGACGATATTGCCACTTTAAATTGCCATGTTTTTAAAGCAATTTTTTTTTCTCAAAATGAAAAATGTTAAGTTGTGCCACTTCTGAAGCAGTTGTGCGATATGGTAATGGTGATAGAATAAGTGCATTCTGGATTTCAAATATAGAAATTAATAGAAACGATGACTTGCGATGTGGATCATCGTATAAGACCATAATTTAAATATGACGATACTTTAAATAGAAAAACTGATTTTCCATATGATAAGCTTAGAAGGCTAGAGTATCGGTAGCAGAAGAGTTAGTTGCTACACTGAGCATCTCAGAAAAAGCTCATTCTTTACGTAAAAGCCAAAACGCTAGCTATAGAGGACGAGCTTGACATACATTTATATGTACAGTATGTAGACCTTGTATCTGCATTCAAATTGAATTAATGACCAATTAGGTATTCTTCTTCTGCTCCTCCCTAGCTGCATAACTACAATTACTTCAATTTCAGTTTTAAAATTCTATTGTTTTACCTTATTTTTTGCATTTTCGTTCGTCCCTCAGCTTTTCTTTGTTGATATCTTATTGCAAGGGCATCATGTCTTCCACCGACAGATAATAACTGCTCCTGGAGATTTTCAATGTCTTGTTGCAGCTTTTTTATTTGTTGAATCCAAGGTTGTTCCTAAAACACAGGGAATTAATTATACATAATGTAATACGTGAATCCGGCTACTTGGGCATAGAAAATGTAATATTGGTGTCATGGACAGATCTACTGAATTCCATTAGGATTAAACAGCCTTAAACTTTGAAGACTTAGCATACTAAAAATGGCAGTAATGAACTTAAATTGACGTTTGTAATTTGTGGCATGATTGCATACATTTTAAAGTAATTTTCCATATCAAATACTAGTGGTGAACTTATATTTTTGCAAAAATTACTGTATCTTTCTATTGAATGAAGATGCAACCTTTGGAAATGCAAGCTTATAATACCTGTTGACCATTATTCGTCATTTCCACATTATTTTGAAGGCGCTTGGGTGAAATTGAAGTCGAATTTTCCCGGGAAATAGGTTCTATAAATAAAGATAAATAGATGATATCAACGATAAGCAAGAAACGGTTACCCCGCCATTTTTACTAATCTTGCCATTTAAATAAGCATGCTATGAAACGACTGGCTGTCTGTTTTTCCAACTCAAATATGGTCAGAGATATATACGTAATTTTTGAATAATTATTCGCTGAACTAATTAGTAAAAATGGCGGAATATAGCCAGATAAACACAAATGGCTCAAAGCTCTTTTATAATATGTACAAGCAATTGAAAATGTTTAATACTTTAAAATGCGTAACAGTAGCCTATACTTACTGGCACCAGATTTTCTCATTCGCTCTCTGCGAATTTGAGCTTCTTTTTCCTCACATTCCACTAATAACTCTGATACCTACAATCGTAAATTAAGGAAAATAAGGATTATTAAAAACTCAAGTATGACAAAAAAAATAGCAATACGATGTTTAAAAAACGAAGATGTGGAATTTTCGTCACAAAATCAGCTATTTTAATGCTAGAAAAAACCCACAATAAAATTGGAAACAATTTAAATTGTCTACCAATATCTGCCTGAAATAGAAGTCTTAAAAGATCAAATATTAAAAAAAACTAATTTATTATTTAACAAATTATTCTCGTATTCAGTAGGCTATATTATATCGTAAGATGATTTTCGGACACTTATAAAAAACTCAAGAAACTGTCATTGAATACGGTGCTATACCTTAAATGACAAGGATTCGTTATCATTTTCAAGCTGTCGTTTCGTATATTCCAATTTTTTTAATCTCTCTTCAGCTACTGCCAATTTCTCTCTCAGCTTGTTAAATTTTAAGGCATCGTTGTCGTCGGTGACATCTTCTTTGGCACTTGTATAGGAATTATTTTGGGTATAAAAACGTCCCTCCAGTTCATCGACCTAAAATGAAACCATGAGCAGACTTTCAGCGAGACAATTATCTCTTTGGACGATTAATTAGACGATAATTAGCTTATTAATTATCGAAACTCATCAAGACCAAAGGCGGGAAATGCGAACAACTCACTCTTTTCTGAGCACTAGTCAATTTAGTCTGCAATTGGGCCATTTCAGCATCGTGATTCTTCCCCAATTCCTCCTTCACTCTTTTCGTTAATTCCCGTTCGTTTCTAAGCTCTTCCTCAAAGTCGGCCCTTAATATGATATCACCATAAATTTAATGATTCAGTTAAAATATTTCTTTAACACCATAAATTTCTGCTACTTTCTCGATAACATGCTCGCAGTTCTGAGCACGCGGAGTCCAAACAAATCTGAATCGAGCTAGCTTACAAAAATATTCCATGCAATTTATTCTTTTAAAATTATAGGTAGACTTTCTTTGATGGCGTTTTTGCATCTTTATCAAAATTGGACGCTTAAAAGGAAATAAATGGCAGTTTGGCACACAACCACATGTATTTCGTCCATTATTTTTGCAAAACTTTGGAGCTGTATTTCTATACCACGTGCATAAATTTTAAAAAAAATGTTATGCAAGATACTACATGTATATTGTGTCAAGCTCCTTGTGTACTTGATTTTTTAAACATATTGGGACTTTCAAAAAACTCTAGCGGTATTAAACAAAACACACTGAGCTATTAAATTAACAGTAAACTAACTTTTGCTCTTCCAGCAATTGTTGACACCGAGCGGAGTTTAATTTGAGGTTATCTGTGAGGTTGGCCGAAGTATTCGCCATTTTATTGCGTTCTGCTTCTAAATCTTCGGTTAAACGGGAACGTAATACCAACAAATAAGCCACCTGGAATGAAATTTAAAATATATTTAAACAATGCCATGACCTATAGATGAAATTGATTTCCGCGTTAAATAACCGGTGTAACCAATGATGCAGATAATCCAGCTGAGACAATTATAACTTAATTACACATCACCGGACTTGCCATTTTAATAAATGAACAGTTGCAACAAAAGCGTCCAGTTTTGCGAGAATGTACAATAATATGCAAAATATTCGTGGGCCACAAGTTCCGGATTGCGGAATTAGGAATATTTTCAGAGGCGATACAAAACAAGTTGTCACAATTCAGTTATCCCATTCATTCTATATACAGTATATACATTCAAAATGCTGATTCGTTAAACTGAGATTAACATTGCATGCACCAGAGCAAATAATTCTATACATTTATAGAAATACGTGTCGATGAACTCGTTGAATAGTTTTTCGGGAAGCCGCGAGCGTAGCATACATTGGCCCCTGACAACAACTAATCAAATTCAATTTCATGCTTATGTTAAATTTCGTATTCCCTCATCCCTCTGCAAGTAATTATAAAAGTCAAACTGCTATTTATAACCGTTCATTAATTTATCGTTTTAAAAATAAACCAAACGTCAAATAATATACATTTTAACGAACCGAAAAGAATTGACGAACGGTGTCTCACATCTAACAGCCAAAGACGACAATGCACAGGAGGGCTGCATTGACGTCAGATTGGTTGTCATTTTCATTTAGTTTCTATAAAAAATAGTTGGAACAAAGTGCACAAGACGTACGTGTATTGCTATTTCCGGTGGACGTCAACCTTGCCATGTCTTTTATAAATAAAATGGAATACATGCAAACTCTGAGAAAAATGCATCACTTCCTTGTTATGATTATTTGTAATGTGTATCTTTAATTTAATTCTGTGAACAATCTGTATTTTTTTTTTTTTTTGTATTTTTACAATTTTTTACAATTATTGAAACAATTATTCGATAAGAAAGAAATAACGAAGACTGTATTTTACAAATGCAATTTTACACATTCGCACTATACTAAGATACAGTATTCTGAAATTGGAAGCAATTTTCTAATTGTTTACAAATTGCACATCAATGATGCCATCAATGAATGACTTCATAGATGCAATACAGCTCGATCATGAACTAATGTATATGTGCACCATATCATGAACTATAATCACTTAGCAACAATTTAAGGTGATGGATTTACGAACGCGAAAATTAAAGAATTGCGTACTAAACTCACATACCTGCTCAGCCAAATTAGAGTTGATAATTTCGCTCAATCCCTCTCTGGCCAACATTTCCGAAACTTCCCGAGTAACCTCATCCAACGATTTTGAGTTCAATTCATCTTGAGTCTGCTTTAGAACTGAGTTTTCATTTTCTAACTGATCAATAGTAGTGCTGGATATATGCTTAATGTGCTCGACGTATTTCTCCACTTCCTAAAAAATCGCAAACAAATTTAGTCGAAAACACTTCACAAAATACACTTATATGTCATTTTCGTTTTTGAAATAAAAAGGCATTTCTTCAGTTTACCAACCTTCATTTCTTCAGACTGTTGCAGTCGAAGTTTATCGAGCATTTTTCTGGAAGTTTTCAGATTGTTTTCAGAGTCCCCAAGCCATCGCCATAAATACAATGCTTTCTTCCGAGACGGGATGTTAAAATTAATTCCTTCTGACAGGAACTTTTTCTGAATTTCCTGCCACTCCTCTTCGTTCTTTAGAAAAATATGAAATGAAGGCAAAAAACCATTACGCTATTATTTCGTAGAACGGATTTTAAATAATGAAATTTAACTGCAAGGGATATAAAAACAAATGTCTAACGATACATGTACTTTAAACATCGATTATAAATTCAAAATTTACTTTCTTCCGGAATCATTTTTTAAAAACTGGTTCAGAGAAACAAGACAGTACGAATCAAGTGACCGAGAAGCAGTGTCATCAGACGTATGAACTAAATTTAAAAACTAAAAGAAATACTTGCTCTGACAGTCGAATCATTAAACTGTCACTTACGCATACGCAAATACATGCAAATACGCAAGTATTTCTTAAATGAAAAGTTAAAAAATTCAGCACTGCGTGTTGCGAGCATAGCATTCCGTATACTTTTTCACTAAAAAGGTTTATGAAAAAGCTTTTTCAAATTTGGTCAGTAGTAGCATACTGTATTTACAGTAGTAGGTCTGCTCACGCCAACCTATCCATGTTTAATCAGATTGTATATACTAATCCTTTCATAAAGCCGTAAAAATTCAAGGCGTTCCAGTAAGATTCATCAGCTGATTTTCATGTTATCTTTCCTTTTATGCGCAATACTGAAAACGAGCAAAATGGGTCAATGGTTTTTGTCGATGGAAACAGGATACAGTTTTTGCAAATAAAAAAAATTCTTGCCAACAATCGAGTACTCTACACTGTACGAACAGGAAATTAAAAATATTGCGCACAAACTGGAGAAGACACACAAGCTCCACACACATGTAATGTGTCAAATTACACTTTCCGCACGAATATCCACCTTATTTTCTCACTCAACCGTATTTGGGTAAAATACGTTTTAGTTTAAATGATACACGAATAAGCCCTCAAGATATGGTTATTCATGCGCATATATGATTGTGAATTTCCATCGACCTGACAGAAATAACATAGGCTACTGAACTTCTTTATCTAATAAAATGAGTTTTCAGATACATGCACACTATATTACAAACTAACTGTATACCTATGATACAAAAGTGTTCGCTTTTCAGATTTAATCTAGTTTTAATATTTTTTGTTTGCAAGAGATGCTGTATACATACCCATCGAAAGCGAATTACATGGGAGCCATGGAACTGATGGAGGGTGGAATTACTAATTTATGATTGTCTATTTACTGTATGTTTACACGTAGATAACTTGCACAAGACTTCACGTAGCTTGTGAGCGTGGCTAATATGGCTCGGTATACATTGTGGGCGTGTTGTAGGGTACTTTTTATAATACAAAATGAGATGTGGAACGAATGTGTCTGCACAGGGCATAGGGTGCGTTTACGTTGAACTTGTTACCAGTCGCTTGAAAAATCAGCGTCGCTTAGTGGTAAGCGTCTTCGGTCGATCGTCGGTTTTCAAGAGACTGGTAACAAGTCCAACGTAAACGCACCCAAAGGCAATCCTGAGATACCAAAAAACCCACGTCCTAACCTAATGTCATCCCGTCATTCATTCCTATTAAATCTTCTCAGACCATTTTCTCCGAGCTTAACCTTGGCCAAAAGTGAACTAATTAAAATGTTCAAGGTGAATTTCGCGGAAATCTCATATTTACTGGCGCGTACAATAAACACGTACAATGATTATCCTTTACCAGCAAGCCTGTGAGACATTGGGGTTTTCCAAATTTCACTTTTCTCAAGCAAGAAACCATTTTCTGGAGTTTTACCTAGCCAGGGTGAAAACTTGCATTCTCACTTAGCTGGATTTAGGACATGCGCTTTCGTCGTCACACTAGACTGCGGCCGTTATAAAAAAGCATTTATTTGTTATTTGCAAGCTGGCCATAACGATTATTCTCACCGTTCATACTGTATACTTTGTGGGAATAATAATAAAACGACCTACTGAACCTGCTTCAACTGAAGAACTTACATGAACATACACTTAATGAAATTTTTTGTGGCTTTTTCAAGGATGCCAGCAACGTCTTATCGTAAAGAGATGAAAATTGAATTTCATTTGGGACAAATTAAAAAGGGAGATTAACGATACACTCGGTGAACATCGATCCGCTCAACTTCGTTCAAGTTAACAAAAAAAACCAAACCTGAAATTATTACGAAGGGCTGAACGCAATAAAACAACTGCTCAAAAATGTTCCTCCAAGGCTACACGTGCATCAAAGTGAAATTGCAAGTGAAATTCGTGTAAAACAATGGCCTTCAAATTGAAACTAAATGCGTTCGTATTCAACGTTTAAAAATATCCGATGGCACGCTGCAAAGAACTTTAATAGGCAATTAGAACATGTTTTATCGGACAGTTCCATTGTTGTTCGATGTAACGAGCCTCGTTTAAACTGATATTTTTGCTATACCACACACGAGTCAAACAGCGTGTTATCTGCAAGCACATCAGCGCACGTTTTTCCCCCGAATAGAATAAGGACGCTGATTTACAGGAAAATAAGTTGTAGGATAAACATATACTGTAGTTCCCTTAAAAATTTCGCCAAAACAAATTTTACCAAACGCTACCGGCAATAACTTGCAATTATCATTCCGTGAAATACAAAAAATGGCAAACGACATTGACGTACTGTGTACCAACTAACACAAAAGTGTTGAGTTAAAAAGTTCGCTAGTTACATTTGGGCAATGGAGCACACTTGAGAAAGAGTTTCATCTATGATATAATCTTTACAACAGAATCACTAAAAATTTTATCCACATCAACACTTCTGCTGTTTTGGCAATGGATATTGTTTCCATACATTTTTCCATACATACATATAGCGAGTAAAGCAAATTGATGACACCATGAGTATAATCTGGATATTCACAAGGTAAATTAAACGATAATTTGATATCAACATAAATCATCATTTAATTGCATCTGCAGCGAGCGAAATAACGCAAATTTGGAGCTGGTCCAAATCATGCATACTGTATAAGGTGAACTGCAGGATTGCAGGCGCTTTAACCAAATGTCAGCCACCTTATTGACATGTGCATGTACCCTTCGTGTGGTAAATAAATTACATACCGAAACAGAAGTCATGTTGATTGCTTGTGAATTCACATCAGTTGGTCAGGAAACACTGTACATCTTCGCCATGACCATGGCTTTTCCAAACATGAGCACTGCTAAAATCCAACACTGAACTCGTTCGATTCAATCGCAAACACGATTTGAACCGAAATTCATCACAAAATAATGTCGATCGAGATAGTGCAATTATACGATGGCGGGGCTTTCCCATTAATAAAAACGGAAGTGGAAATCCGTTGTATTTCCCATTGAACAATGCTGCCATTGGCCCGGTACAGCTGACCAATTCCCAACAATGCGATGCTCCTAAGCCTAACTCATTTTACTCGCTTTTTTTGTGGTCAAATTATTTTCATGCAAGAGGGGACCCCAAATAGGCATAAATAAAATTAACGGAGGGGGGGGGGAGGACATATATATAGGTGACTCATTCATAGTATACCCATTCACAAACACCTGTCTCGATCAAGACAAACACGGAATTTTCAGACAAATTTAGAATTCTGAATGGAAAATGGAAAAAAAAACACTAAGTATAACATCACGAATATGTTAGTGTCACTTACTGAGTTGTCCTCTTCTTCTCTTTGCATTTTTTGGTCATTTTTTTGGGCAAGAAATTCAATGCAATTCGACTTTGAAGTTTGATCGTCGATTCGCCATGGATTCCCCCTACTCTCTCAGGTGGATGCAGCGATACTCATAGTGGAGGCTCAGAAGAGCATCCTAGTACACCACCTGAATCATAATCGTTAGCTGACGTCAGGATAATGCCGCGTCCCAATTGGCCCGTAGAAATAGGTGCTCAGGATCCATGAAACCAAGCGGGTCGATCAAATTGACGTAATCGAGTGCGTGTTTCAATTATTTATAGTTGGCTAGCCGCCAAGGAGCCGCCATGAAAAACGTAATGCATTTTGTGGACTACACGAAAATGATGTCCCTCTGTGAGAATCTGATGGTAAAAGTGGATATCCTTGGATTTAAAACTAAGATTTCCACCATCACTCATACAAAAAAAATGTCCATGGTCATATGCACACATGTACTTCCTCGGCCTTAGTGGGAGTGCATATTGTCCTACTTGAAAATTGAGTTTCGAGCCAACCTTCGTGGCGCTTGGAAATTAAGGGCAATTTGGAGGCACATGAAGCAAATATCAAATGTCAATTATCACAAAAAAATTTTCCCAGGTAGCAAAAAAATGAGATCTCGACTTACATGAAAAAGTAAGTACAGAGTGAAAATACTAAAGGTGTGCACCACACCGAAGCAAACAGCAAACAAAAAAACACAAACACACGGAGCCCCGTAGTGGAAGATTATTATTTATTTGTGTACATATAATGACGCAAAACGCGTCATTTGACGCATAGTGCCCGTATGTAGGTTGATTCCTAATTCCGGGATCCGACTGAAGTAAACAGCGAACAAAAACAGTGGTTGTGTTTGCTGTTAGCTCCGAAATTTCCCGCAAACATCAAACAGCAAACATTTTGACGAAAAAAAGCTGTTTTCAGCAAAAAAATTTGCCGGGTACAGACTCAAGCAAACTGGAAACAGCTTGTCACCAAGATATGTTTGTCCAAATGTGTTTGTGCAAACATGGTGAACACTTCACCCAGACAAAGAACAAACAATTTGATCAAACAACAACAACCATAAACACTGTTTTTGTTTCATGTTTGCTTCAGTCTGTACCCGGCATTAGGAAGCACCTACATACGGGCACTACAAAACAACAAAAATATAATTTTTTGCTACGGGGCTCATGGCCATGGTGAAACCAAGACTTGCAATCCTAAATTTCAATGAAATGCTCCAATTATACTGAATGTAATAGTTTTGGGCATAAATTTAAATATTTTCAATTTTGTTTTTGAAAGTTAATTAAGGGAAATAAGTTACACGTAATTGGAAATACTGACATCTATTAAAAGTAAAAATCGATTTAAATTTTAATTAAATTTCTTCGCAGGATATTTATGGAGCACCTTGATCGATATCCATGATGCCTATGTCATACTGTGCCTATAATCGTTATTTAAAATGGAGAATTCTTCAGTGCTAATCTGATTTGTTTTCTAAAACTATAAGCTAAAACTTAAATTTTTTTTAAATTGCATAGAGTTCGATGCTGCAACTTACAGTGGGCCATTTTATCAAAATGGTGACACAATGGCGGATTGGGTCTAAAATATTGGTTGCTATGAGAGAAAGGGGGCCTACCTTCAACTCACCGAAAAATGAGTTTTCGGTTTCTTTTTCGTACTTCTATTCTATTTTCAAGCTTCTAAAAGATCATTAACGTTTTTAACACTTTGCCGTCGGGCAAGCAGCCACAAGCTGACACCCTGGCCAGTCCGCCATTGTGGTGACACAAAGCTCAACCAAAAAAATACCGAATATCTACTGTATAAAGTAAATTTGAATTGTAGTTATTCTTTATATACAGTGTGAGTGAAGCAACACGGACTAATTATGGTGTTTGCGGCATTTAACTAGTCACTTTAGTGTTGTAAAACTGAAATAATGCCATAGTTCGTTCACAAACAGCACACCTTAAAATGGCTATTTACGGAAAAGCAACCAAACACTGCATCATTGGTGGTCGACATCAAGGGCCATTGGGTTTGGAAAGGATAAATGGTGTAATTATGCCAAATATGTAATATTTAACATTCTTAAAGGTGCTATGCTCTCGTTAACATTTTATGGTCAACATTATGGGAACATCGTTATAGCTTTCGTGACAAAAAAAAACAAGCACCCATCAAATGGCACTTTATAGAAAGGCAACGAAACACTGCATGATGGCCGACGTCAAGGGGCCATAGAGTTATTGGTCCGTGAAACCTGACTCGCACTGTATACACTGTAGTGACTGTACAGAACATTTGAATGACATATAATGTATACGAGTGAGATGATACGGCGGTTCTTCAAAAACTTAGCACTTGAAGAAAAAAAATCATTCATGCAATTTACTTTTAGAGTTCATTCTTTGCGTTTTGATTCGTAGATTTAATAAAAACTCTCTCGTAGCATGAAACGAGTGTACTACTACTAGAGATGATGTTCTAAGGGGTCTTTCGTAGATAAATTGTGTTAGAAAGAATTGTCGGCTGGTTGGTCTTCTGTAGTCAACAATTAGAGATTAGACAGGGAAAAGGTCAAAGGTGGAGGAGCGAGCAGCGAAAAAAGAGGGAATGGCGCAGAGTTGGCAACACTGCTTCATTTGTCGTTTTCGTCACTAATTTCGAAAATGCTCCATGAATGCGATATTCAAAAGTACAGTCGTTTTATTACTAGAGTGCGTCATTCCCAATAGAATATGAATTCGAAGAGTCCGAAATCAAGTCATTTTTGCAACATTTGATTTATGATCAAAATTGGAAAAAATCAAAGGTAATATGTGGTCGAAAAAATATTCTCTCCGAATTTCGGCGAACTGATTCCGACAAACGAGTAACTGTACAGAAGTAGGCTATGTTTAGCATACTTTAAAACTCGTTGAATAAGACCAACAGTTTGAATCGTTTTACGTTTTACCTCTATCATTTCAGACTTACTGTACTTTGAATCGGATATTTTCCATTTTTATAATGTTGGCGTTTGTCAATTGTGAAGCGTCAATGGTCATGCACAGCTTGTGGGATTTGCCAGGTTAGTATATTGGATAATTATGCTATGGTAATATTACGCTGCTTTTAAATTCCAAATATTATGAGCGCATTAAATGCAAAGTTTAAAATGCACCAAGTAAAATTAAAACTGCAATGTTACTGTAGTTTTGTATAATCATCCACCATTTTTTTAAAAAAATATTGGGCGCATCTAGTGCACCAGTAATAATTAAACAAATGCATGACAGAAATTGAAAAACTAGGAATTCTAACTTAATATTAGTAATTAGAGAAAAATAATAAAATGACTACCTGTTTATGCCACTTTCCGTATACTTTCAGGGCACCTTATGTTGGTCGGTGCGATAGGTTTTTTTTCTAGCAGTCAAGCAATAACTGCTGATGAATGGCCTCTGCTTGAACATTCCTGCACCAACATATTCGAGTCATCGACAACCAACTTCACCCTTCATTCCCTCCAGATCATGTCATCATCTTCA
>JAQGBX010002175.1:0-21410 GCA_034698745.1 Megaphyllum sjaelandicum | reverse complement strand
ATTTTCCCAAGGTTGAGGCCTGCGCCAGCCAAAAAACGCACGGTGTGGTCGGCAGGAGCCTCGTTCATAAAACAGAGTTTTCATAAATAGAGGATCATAAAATCGAGTTTTTACTGTAGGGTAGTTTATTTTGGACCAATGTCGATCATGCGCGTTTAGAGACTTAGTCCTGCGCATGCGCGGGAAAGTTTTTCTGTTGACATGAATTCGTTTCCGTCTGCTGACGCTTTTCGAGCTGACGTGGATTGCTAGTGGTCTGCTCGTAGATATTTTACACTGAAATCTAACATTTGGTTATAATGTACGGTATGAAAAGGGATAAGAAAGATGAGGAGGACGGTAAGGAACTTAATTAGTGTCATTTAATAGCTTTATAACAGGAATTTATCCTGTGTACGGTACAACTAAACTTGTATGAACTGCACGATATGTAGAGGCTACATCACGGTGGGCTACATGAAATCCCCGGCAAAATCATAAGCAGACCCTACGTTGATTCCCACCCACCATAAACCTAATTGTTTGTTTAATTTACAATACAAATCATTCAATTAGATTCTGGTTTGCATTTCAGGAACAGGAGGTGGCCCATTTTCCAACTTAGAAAAGACAACCGTCTTGCAGGAGGTTTGTATACGTTTTTTAATGTTGACTGACAGTTACTACAGAGTATGGCCACAGACAAACCCGGTCGACTTTTCGCTGAATGTGTTCATAAGTGGAGCCGGTAGACTGTAGATATTCGGAGTTGAGATTAATGACGGATTTGATTGGTCCAAAAAATCTGCACCGGTGTAGGCTACAAGGTGAGTCATAAGTCTGTAAGTTTTGTACAGACTTTTTTATGCTTCACCTTGTGGCCTATACTAGTGCAGACTTTTTGGACTAATCGTATCCGCCATACGCTTCAGAGCAAGTGACAGTTACTGCTTGGTAGCGAATTAAGAGTTCAGTGATGCCAAACAACCAAACCGTTCTATGCAGGGCCGAGTGGCTTATTGCATTAGCGGGTTTTAATCCCGTGACAGTTATCTTTATTCAGGTTTTCATGGTTTTCCACAATACCCCAGGCGAATGCTGTAATATAGTTATTATATTAGATCGGCTACGACCGTCTTCCAATCCTATCCCGTTCTCCTTTTCGTTTGGGCTAGGTTCTTCTCCAGCAACGTTGGTGCCGCTCCCAAGCCTGTGTTAATGGGGTGGGTTTGTTCAGATTTGTGCTGATGCAACTAGTGCCTATTACAAAACAAACCTCATATTTGAAATTGCTGCCGGAGTCTCATTGGCTCTCAGTTTGGCTTATAACACGAGGGCATTGAGCCCATGGTTGAGGTTGATGTAGGCCTACTGTATGTCCATTTTATATCGATCACAATATTTTGACATTGATCATTTATCGTTTAAGCTTTAAAAGTAAGGTTAAAGATCAAAGTATTGAAATAAATAGCTGAACATTTTCTAGAATGGAAAGTTTTCTAGCTGATGATTTTTTATAAGAATGTTTCATATACTGCTGCATGCAGACAAACGTAAAACCCACACCATTATTACAAGTTTGAGGAGAATGAAAACTATACTTATATTGTGCTTTATGGAGAAGCTAATCCCCATGTGGAAACTTTAATTATGGTAGACTGGACCCATGGAGAGGTCGGAGTGTTTATCAATAAAAATATTCAGTAATTGTTAAAATAAGTTTGGGAATTACTAGCATAAGCGATTCAATAACAAAATGTGAACATTAATCAGGGTCCGCAAAGACCTAAAAAACCTGGAAAAGTCAGGAAAATTGAAAATGTCTGGAAAAATCAGGGAGACGTCAGAGAAGAATGGCTTATTTTGAAAAGTCAAAGAAATTAAACATAGTCATGTTATTGCATTCCAAAATTAATGCTTTTACATGGTTAGTTTAGGGCCCATTTTCTGAGTAAAAATGTGCAAAATTTTTCACACTTTTCAAGCACAAATTTTTCAAAATTTTCAACGTTTTCTGGGTACAAATTTGAAAAATTCTCCACGTTTTTCGAGGGCAAATTTGCAAAATTCTACACGCTTAATTTTCCACTTTTTCCGAATACAAATTTGCAAGATTGTCCACATTTTCAAAGTGCAAATTAACAAAATTTGTCACGTTTTCCGCATGCAAATTTGCACCATTTTCCACGTTTTCCGAGTTCAAGTTTGCTGTATTTTCCGAGGACAAAATTTAAAAAAAATTCCCCCTTTTTCGAGGACAAATTTGCAAAAATTTTCACGTTTTTTAAGTACATATTTTTTATTTTTTTAAATGATTCTATGTTAATTTTCAAAATTGTCATTACTAAATTTTGCAAAATGTGTAAGTTTATGAAATTTCTGGGGAAACCCTGTTAATCCATTTATTAATAATCAGGAAATATTCATCAGTGTGGAGTTTTTGTGTGCTATATCATAAAACGTTATTTTTTACATTTTCCATGACTGGTTATCTAATTTCAGGCTCGGATGTTCAACGAAACGCCTGTCAACCCTCGCAAGTGCACCCATGTCTTGACCAAAATTCTGTACTTATTGAACCAGGTATATCTAGCTTTGATTTACAGGGAAGTACAATAGTGTAAACAAAAAATGTCTTACATAATACCATTGCAGGGGGAGCATTTTGGAACCACAGAGGCAACTGAGGCATTCTTCGCAATTACAAAGCTTTTTCAGTCGAAAGATGTAGGAATTTTTTTTCATCCATGTTTGACAGATCAATTACAATACTTTTATTTGGCCTTTGCTTTGTTTGCAATTTCAGCCGATGCTTCGACGCTTGGTGTATCTAGGGATCAAGGAGTTGGCAGACACTGCCGAGGACGTTATCATTGTGACTAGCAGGTGAGATTCAGGAAATCTTATGTACCTGCTAACATTTTCTGAATTTTCAAACTGAAAATTTAATCTGTGAGAAACACGTAGAATGAAGTAGATAGGCATATGATATCTAAAATTGTTCAAAACCAAAGCTTTCTTTAACTCATTATTTAATTCAATTATTCCAGTTTTCCTGAAATCTTTTATCAGAAAATTTTAAATGATGCCTTTTTCTAGAAATTTAGCCATATTCCTATTCAGATTCTAGCTTAGATAATTATGATAAAAGGTAACAGCGGCACATACCCTGGTGTTGCCATTTTGCCCTCACGCGCAGAAATAGGCCAATGTGATAAAGCCAAACTAACCAGTAAGAAAATGGCAAAAGCTAATCCTTGAGGATTTTGTATACAAGATAAGAAATGAAAAAATGTTGTTGGAAATTTGACTAAAAATAACCCTATGCAATTTCTGGAAATTTACTATAATATTGAGATCAATAATGTGTTAGCTACTTGCTGGACAAGCAGACCTTACCTGTTCGTAGAACTTAATTCGACATTTTTTCAAAACGAGAGCTTGCATAAATTTGAGAATTATTAAAATTATAGAACATTTGGTATGTGCATGGAAAAATTTTGTGGGGGAAAAACAAAACAATTTTTCACAAATACATTGGAAAATAAATCATTTCTTTGTCTCATTGTACTCTTATTCGTTGGCATTGTTTCCAAGGAATCATATATTGTACATACAAGACATTATACTTCCTATTATGCTTATATTTTGTTATATAAAATGTTTCACTTTTCTTTTTTATCTAGTTTGACAAAAGATATGACAGGGAAGGATGACATCTACAGAGCAGCAGCAATTAGGGCATTGTGTAAAATAACCGATGTAAGCATTCTTATATCTGATCTTTGTTTACAATGGACGTTATATAACGAGGCCCGGTATTTAACCCAAACTTATTTCTAATGTGATAAGATTTGATACCCAGTTTGAATTATGTGATCAGATTTTGGTCCCTAATTGGAATTATGTAATTCACTAGGAAATTAATCATAATGTATTCTGGGAAGGTTTGGCTCACTTGTTCACAAGAACGAGCTTTTCACAAGAGACTCTAATAGTTTTTTTTCTACCCAAGACCACTCGTAGATGGAGGAAATTAATTTTTAATTTTAGCCAGATTTTTTGTGTTGTGACTAAATTCATTTAATGTTGCTTACTTTATACCCTGTAGTCATTAATTATCACTTAGGTTTGTCATAGTTTTTTTATTTGATCTAGTATATTTTTAATTTTATTAGGACCTGCTATAAAAAAAGGAAAAAAAAAATGCAATTCATCCTAAAACACAGTATAAAACTGTCTATATTAAATCGGCCATGATCGTCTTCCCATCCCATCCCATGTAAAAGTCCTGGTAATTACGGGAAAATTAAATTGTGATGTCTAATGACTAATCGACGATACTATTTACGGTGAAAGCTGCTTAATTCAAACTCGATGGTTCCAGTAATTTTTACCAAATTAGGCGATAAATGTCAAAAACACACTAATTATCAAAATAATTTGCTCTGTTTTACAACAGCACATATTTAATTGTACATATGTATTTACACATTTTTAAAATTATATTTTTATTTTTTAAAGTTGTAAGTAGTGTTTGATGTTGCCTGTTTGCTACAACGACTGAAATTTATTTTTCTAACTTATGCAGAAAATCCATGTCAGTACAGCCGCTGATGCACTAGATGTTTAGATGCACGCTTGCTTGTTGTCCAAACGTCCATACTTGTAACGAAAGCTGTGGAAATTTTTTTCGTGTGATTGGGTTATGTAGATATGTGGAAATATGATCGAATTATGCGATTAGGCGACCGGATTTAGTGACTCTTTTCATGAAGGGCAACAAAGGAAAAAAATCTGTTCTGACTGTTTTGATCGAAATAACCGGTTTTTTCTGTATATAGATATTCCAATGTATATAAATTCTTTTCAACAACAGCTATCAAATAAGTGCTAGGCTACAACAAAAAAAACTGAGGCAAAGAAATGTGCTCATGTCTTCTTCAGGAGCACTCCACTATTTGTAGAAAGTAGGGATTCGTTAGAATAATCTCATATTACTAAGAGTTGCTTTTGAGAAAAATGTCCTAAATCTCACGCAAGCCTCTTCCAAATTTTCAAATTTTTGAAATTTATTTCTTTTTTACCATTTTCATTTAAATTTCCAGGCATGTATGTGTGAAATGCATAAAAATGCCAAAAAAAATGTATAAGTTAATACGTTGCAGTCTTCTATAAAAGGAAAATTTGTTATATTATAGATGATACATTTAGGATACAATTAATTTCATTATATAGGCCTACCGACTGTATCTTTGGAGCCACATATAGAAATAGATGAAAATCATACCTAAAGATTAATGCATTTTGGATTCCAGTGATTTATTTTAACTTTCAAGGGAACAAAAAATAAGGTGATCTAATGATGTAATCCAATTCCAGGGCACGATGCTGCAGGCGATTGAGCGTTACATGAAGCAGGCCATCGTGGATCGCTTTCATGCGGTTTCCAGTGCTGCACTAGTTTCTTCTCTGGTAAGGAAATTGATTACTTTACTCTGACAAATCTGAAAACTTGTCTGTTCTTGGATTTTCAAACAACTTTCCTTTTCTAAAAGATATAAACATCTGCATTACGAAAACAGGTGCAAAATATGAACATGTAATGGGTTTCTAAACTAGTCTTTTGTTTTGACTGGTTTTTATAGCTTACCAAATCTGTTTCCAGAAAAATGTTAGGCCAATTCTTATAAAAATTGGTCCATTGCCATGCTCCCTGCATTCTTTCTATTATGATTCAAGTCTCGTATAATGCCCTCATTAAGTTTTTGCAAGGAGTTGTTAATCCTTAACCTCTACACCCACATAACCTTTCGAATTTTGACGTCCATTTTGCAGCATCTTATGAAGAGCAGTCCGGAGGTGGTCAAACGATGGGTCAACGAAGCCCAGGAAGCAGTGAATGGGGAAAATATTATGGTGCAGTACCATGCTCTGGGACTGCTGTACCACATTCGTAAATCAGACCGATTAGCTGTGACAAAGCTGGTCAGTAAACTGTCCACTATGGGACTGAAATCCCCCTATGCTGTTTGTATGTTGGTATGTAATTTTTGAAACTTTTTCATTTTTATATTACATCTTTTTTCTACTAGTTCTTTTAATCGTTTCTACCAGATCCGTATCACCTGCCGTTTGATGGAGGAGGAAGATGCAGGTCCTGAGAGCGCCCACTTTGAGCTGATCCAGAGCTGCTTAAGACACAAGAACGAGATGGTGATCTATGAGGCGGCCCATGCAATCGTGAACATCAAGCGCATCACTAGCCGGGAACTAGCGCCTGCTGTGTCTGTACTGCAGCTCTTCTGTAGTAGCCCAAAACCCACATTGCGTTTTGCAGCCGTGCGCACCTTAAACAAGGTGGCCATGACTCACCCAGCTGCTGTTACGGCCTGCAACCTTGACCTCGAAAACCTTATTACTGAGGCGAACCGCTCCATCGCCACGCTGGCCATCACCACACTATTGAAGACTGGCAGTGAGTCCAGTGTTGACCGGCTTATGAAGCAAATCGCCTCTTTCATGTCCGAGATTTCAGATGAGTTCAAGATAGTTGTGGTTCATGCTGTCAGGTGAGTTTATTATTTAGGTATTGTGATTTTCCATTTTTTTTTAAAAAAAATTGTTTTTGGAAGTTTTTACAATTTGATAAAGGTCCGTTTTTTAATTTGAAGGCAATTTGAAAAAAACCACTACCTAAAAACATCTCCTTTCTAAGTTAATGCAGGAGATAGATAGGTTTTCATTTATCTGTGTTAACGACGGATTTAAAATCTTTACATGAAGATAAAGGATTTTTAGAAGGAGGTCTCGCATCAGTGATCGGGAAAAGTACATAGCTTGTCCGACCACTAGTCCACGCGGTTGTCCCGAATGTTGGAAATTTATGTGGCCAGCGGAAGGCGGTGCATGCAAGTCTAGAGATGGGCGGCTGAACTAAAGGCTCATAAATATTTGCACCACTGTTAATTGACTATTAACCAGCTCGAGGCAATTTTTGTTTGAGTCAAGCTTGATGTTTTCAGACTTGAAATTATTACATTCGTGGCGTCGCGGCTTGGAAATACAGTAGTTACTCAAACTCAACATTTCAACACCAAAATCCCGTTTCAGCTCGAATGCTCAACAGAAATTCAGCTCGCCTATCTCTAGTTAAGCCTCATGGCCAGTAGGTCATAGGTTCATCACTCTGAAACTAACATAAAAATGGAGTTTGCCTAGAGAATTATGCCGGCGCCGATGGTCGAGTGGGTTACACGCTTGCCTCTCGATCCTAACTAGCGGGGTTCACTCCCTGGTCGAGGTCGGTGAGAATTTTGAGGATGTGCGAAATTCTCTAAGTGGCGGCTCTTTCGGATGAAAGTTTAAACCGAGGTCCCGTGTAGATCCCGTTTGATCTCTGCACGTTAAAGATCCCTCTTGTGGGAGTGGAAGCCCCCCTTGTAGGCAAAATTCCCAGGTAGGTGACGCTGACACATCCCCTGGCGTTGGTGAGCCCTCGTGTGCAGAAATAGGCCAACGTTAAAAATCCACAAACCAACCAACCAACCAACCAACATGGTTAGGCCCATTTTCAATTTGCAAAATTTTCCACGTTTTCCGAGTACAAATTGGCAAATTTTTCGACGTTTTTCGAGGACGAAATTGAAACATTTCCTACGTATTCCGACGACAAATTGGCGATTTGGAAAAATCTGAAACGTTTTCCGAATACAAATTTGAAAAATTTCCCACGTACGTTTCCGAGGATGAAATTGAAAAATTTCCCACGATTTCCGAGGATAAATTACCAAAATTCTCCAGGTTTTACGAGTACAAATTTGCAAAATTTCCCACGTTTTTCAAACCGGCGCTGATGGTCGAGAGGTTTACGCTCCCCGGTCGAGGTCTGTGAGAATTTTGAGGATATGCAAAATTCTCTACGAGGCGGCTCTTTTGCATGAAAGTTTCAACTGAGGTCCCGAGAAGATCCAGTTTAATATCTGCACGTCCCTAGCGTTGGTGTTTAGCCCGTGTGTGCAGAAATAGGCCGACGTTAAAAAATCCACAAACAACCAACCGCGTTTCTCAAGTCCAAATTGGCAAATTTTCCACGACTGCCAAAAACAAAATTGCAAAATTTTCCACATTTTCCAAGTACAAATTTTCAACATTTTTCGAATACAAATTTGATAAACTTTCTACATTTTCCGAATACTTATGGGATTTTTTACATTTTTTTAAGTGTTTGTATGTTAAATTTCAAAATTGTCTTTAGTAAATTTTGCAAAATACTTTCCTGTGTCGATTTTGCAAAAAATGTCAATTTTTGACCTTGTCATTGGTCAGGGAAATTTTTTAAAACCTGATGGAAAAGTCACGAAGTTGAAAATGTAATTTATGGGGGAACCCTGTTATATGTAATAATTATTATTTAATATCATCATTTATAATTTAACCATAAAGAAAAATTTGAAAATAAATTCTGGTTACAATTAAGAAAATATTTGTTCAGCATGGTTACAGATTCAGAGATTTTTAAATTGTCGTACTATATAAACAAGTTGACATTTTCCTCTCGTAACCAGTATTCTTTAAAATGTCTAGTACTCTTACCCCTTATCCATATTTTTGAGTTTCATTACCGGTAAATCTTTTAAGTAGAGCTCTGTCTAACATGCGCTTATTTCCTAGGTGTTTGGCTTGGTGTGGAGTGGGATGATGCATCCAGAGGTAAACATGATGGCAGCTATGATGGCAAAAACTATTTCACAACAAGGTGGGACTAATTGTTGATTATCCCTATGTTATAATTTTAGTTTGAGAATCGAATTCCCAGAATATCAATTAAAGTCACTGAAAGTGGTGAAAAAAATCAAATTACAAAAAATTAGTAGAAGTTCGGAAGACGTTAGGACTGTAGTGTAGATAATGCCCTTTCAGGTTTGTCGGTGCCTGTGATTGGCCTGAATTTGGTTATTATCACATTTTCTGGCCAGCTGGAAATTACACGTGATGCTAAAATGGTTGTTAGGCTGCAACCAATCCGAACTGTTCTTCTCATAAAATGATTGAGTTTTTACATTTTGTGAAAATCAGAAAAAAAGTTATGTTGATGCAACTTCAGTAAATTTGTATTTACACCGTCTTGGAAAAAAAAAGTTTACATTGCATTCATGGAAGTCACAACTACCAGGTTGCATTCAAGTTATACATCTTATTTATTGAGCTGTTCAAAATAACACCATCAAAGTATTTCTTTAAATAGGCAACTACTTATTACTACTTAATTATAACTACTTTTAATGTTTCTCATGGCAGATTCGATTGGTCCAAAAAATCCGCACTAGTGTAGGCTACAAGGTGAGGCATAAGTCTGTAAAGTCTTGTGGCGCCTGATGCCTGCAATAGCACCTTGTAGCCTACACTTGTGCAGATTTTTTGGACCAATCGAATCCGCCATTAAAGTCACAGTGTAGACTGTGAACCTCTAGTGGGACCCATGATTCCTTTAATGGGTCACTGTCATTACCACTGTTCACAGTGGTATACCACGGGCAACAATGTTGGATTTTTTGAAAATCTGGAATGAAAATACGCATTCTTAGAATGGGTAGGTTTTTGTCTGATAACTTATGCTCAGTTCAGTAGCCTTTTTTCCCATTGCAATCTGGTGTAATTACTAGAAAAGTGCAATTTGAAAAAAAGCTGTGGGGACTAATATCATCATTTCGTTTTGTAAATTTATTTACTGTATTGGCAGATTTCCAAAAATCCAACATTGTTGCCTGTGGTACGGTATACTTCTGTGAATAGTGGTAATGATTATCACAAAAGGTTCACCGACTACACTTTTAGAAACATTAAAGGTAGTCATAATTAAGTAGTAATAAGTAGTTGCCCATTTAAAAAAATGCTTTGATTGCATTGATTTGAACAGTTCAAAAAATAAGAAGATGTATGCCTTGAATGCAACCTTGCCCTTGTGACTCCCATGAATTCAATGTAAACTTTTTAATTGAAATAAGAAAACTTAAGTTCAGTTAGATTTTGACCTTTTTGAAATTTGTTAAAAAATAATAATATGGCATCACTTTTGAGTGCAATTTAGATTTGCAAACAATACATATTTTACTAACATTATTTATATTTTTTTTATGTATCATATTTTACAGTTATCCCAAATCAGGGTCCTTTATTCGGCCGAGTAAGGCCGACTTTGGCATAACTTGTTTAGATGCCATCTCTGAACGATATGGAAAAGTGAAACGACCGACAAACATAGATAAAAACATGGAGGAAAAATTGTTTATTCTGCAGAAAAACAACAGCATTCTGCCAATTGAAGCTGTTGGAATCGACAAAATTGAAGCAAGGCAGAGGTAAATAAAACTGAATTCGCTTAATTTTAATTGTTAGCTTAATTTGGCTTTGTTTGTGCTACCCATTAATAGCATATAATGTAAACATATACTGTAAATTACGCATCATGCCATATCTAAAAAGTATTGACAAACGCGATTTAATGTTATTATGGAGGGACTGTTGTACTAAATTTGATGTTATTATAAAATCTATTTTTTTAGCAAATTAAGTAACCTGCAGGATGTTTCAATATCGTCAATGAAAGTTAATGGTGCTGGACCAGACAACGAACTTGCTAACTCCGTTCCAAATATTCTACACCTTGATTTGTCACAAAACCTGATAAGTTCTTGGGAAGAAGTGGCTAGAATTGCAAGGCAGATGCATCACTTAAATAGTTTGAACCTTAGGTAAATGGCTGGAATTATTTAATACTTTGCAATAATACCCATGATTAACGAATGTATTAAATCAGCATGCCATACATCCGTAAATTAAAATATCTCCTGAGTATTACTACTGAGGGGTAGCGCTCAGTCTTTGCATTTGGGAGGCCCATGCCATCTGTTCTTACATTGGTTTTCGTGGTTTTCCAATGAAGTTTCTTGGCGAATTCTGGGAAGTTACTTATAAAAATCGTCTATTACCTTAATCTTTCCCTACCATAGTCCCCCACCCTTACAAAAAGTACAGGTTCCTAAACTTAGTGGGGTTGGGCGTTAGCCTAGCCACCTCATCATGCGCATATACTTACTGTCTGTGTAACTGTTAAATGGGCTACTTAAACTGCTAATTAAATGGGGAGGCCAGGAGATATTTAATTAGCAACAATGTACAGTAGTTTATTAAATCGTTAATTTACAATTTAATTTATGATTAATTTTTTTGTTATATTTTATCAAAGGCTTTATAGTCAACAAATTCATTTAGTCTGGATTTATTAACTAATATTAAGACATTTTTAATGAATTTAATATACATCTATATAACTTCTTTATTTAATGTATTTGGATTATTATTATCCTGACATGATTTTTATTTTATTTATATTTTATAGTAGTATTAGATAATTACCAAACATCAGATGTAAATCCTGCATATACATCTACTGTAAATTATTCATATATTTATATGCAAGATGCTTTTATTTTCGAATATAGCTTAAAATACTTTAGTTATATGCCTTATCAGGAATATGCATGCATTATTATAATTTGGGCGGTAGCATTTGTTACATTTTGTGCTTTACTGGTTATTGTTTTCCTTTGTCATTAGTTTAAACCGACTAACCTCTCCTAGCGAACCTAAAACTTTGCAAGAAGCATTTCTTTCCCTAAAGATGTTAATTCTTACAAGGATGAAATTAACATGGCAGCAGGTGAGTCACACAAAACTAAAAATGATGTGAGGTTTGCTTATTACCCAAATTTTATAAAAAATCATGTTTGCTAGGTGCTCTTTTGCTCAGAGATGTGGCAACAAGTAACACACTTGCAAGTTCCATTCAACAACATTTCTTCCTTAGAAATACCAGCAAACGCCCTAATTAACATTGAACATCTTGATCTGGAGGGAAATTCGATTTCAAATTGGAATGATGTTGTGACTTTAGGTCATCTACCAAAGTAAGAATGAATTTAATTTTTTTTACATTTTTTTTTATCAACTTTTTATGATGAACTTTTTATTTCGTCACATTTTTTTGTGCAGAAAAAAACGTATTATTCCAAACATAGCTCATCACCAAATGTTGCTAATTATTTTTGCTCAGCATTATGTTTTAATTCATTGTGCACAAAGTGTTCACAAATATTTTATCATTGAATAGGCTGAAGTTCTTAAACTTAAATAGCAATGAAATACAAGATATTTCTTTTGCTGATACCTCACCCGATGGCAAAACATCCTTATTTCAAGTTTTGGAGATCCTCTACCTTCAGGATAATAAAATAGACAAGGTAACTCATGATTGCAATACTACAGATCATTGCTTTGGCATTAATGTAATTTGTTAAAGAATTAATGAACTCCTTTATGCTCCCAATTTTTAGTTGTCAACTCTAAATGAACTAAACAAACTGGTATCCCTGAAAGAAATTATGATTAAGAAAAACCCATTCTGGGACTTGGAAAAATCTAAAACTATTTGGCAACTTATAGTAGCAAAGTTGTCAGGCTTGAAAGTGCTTAATAGAAGCTCTGTAAGTATATATACACTTAAAATATCAATTCAAGATATTTTATTATTTAAATGAATTGCTATGCTTCAATTCTTAATCTGAATATATACTGTTGATGGTTATTTGGTTCCACGATATTGAGGAATTTCTATATTCTAAATACTATGTATTACAGAATAAGTCACTGGAAAATTCTCAAAATAATGAGGTACTTTGTATTTGTATTTTCATGGTTAATCTATCTAAATATTGAAAAAAACATTCATGGTTATCTAGTGAGCCATTAATTTCTTTCAAATGTAACTACGCACAAGTTTAATGAAATTTAATGCAAGTCTGGTACAGTTTCAATCTCCGTTATCCAATGAAATATTTAATGAGATATTTTTGGAGATGAGACTCGACCTTAAACACGAAATACATTTGTTTCACATAAACCTTATACACATAGCCTGAAGACAATTTTACAAAATATTAGAATACGATTTAGGATACCATAGTTTATGTAAGCTTGCATTAAATCACGAGAAACAATTGTTGACTTTTTCAATTTTCTATCATCATGTTTGTGCTCAAAAAAATTTCCGATTTGGGATTCACTCGGTTTTCAGAATTTCTGATAAGAAATAAGCGTCACATGTCATTTCTATTCAAAGTCTGAACCAAGTTTATATACTTGACCATGCTTCTAAGGGCAATAAGCAGATGTAATTTTCTTCATATATAAAAACAATAAATATCCCTTATTATATTTTTCCTGAATATGACCAAATGTTACCAAAGATTGATTAGTAGATCCGGTTAACAAGCTGGTTAAAAATTCAATTTTTACGTTTTGTTTCTTGCAAATTTTTATCATTATTAGTAGTAATTGTAAAGAGGAAACATTCCAGATTAACAACGTTAAATATCAAATGATTTTTATAATTGCAAGTGGCCTCATTAATATTATGTAGTTGGCTTTGTTACAATTTCAATTCCAATGTTTGCTAATTTCCTTTACAGAATGTAGTTAAAATCCTTATTTGCTTTTTTTCCCATTTATTGCAAGATTTCTTCTCCAGAGCGGCGAGGGGCTGAGTTGGATTATTTGCGCATTTATGGCAAGGAGTGGCTGGCAATAGAAAAGGACCAACAGAGCAGCTGTAAAGAAGAATTTCTAAAACATCATCCAAGATATCTTCAATTAGTAAAATGTGTGCACCTCCACTGCTATGTTCCAAAATTGGTTTCTCTTTAAATTTAACCACTCACTTGCTGTGGTTAAGCTATGAATAAAAATAAATAATATCGGGATGTTGTATTTTGCAGTGCATGGAGCTGTTGAAGAATCAGAAGTAAATGCACAGTCACCTTCATTAAAAAGCAACCTAATAAGTATCCTTTACATTATTGCCGTTGTTATGCTTCTGGAAGTCTAAACGTTCTAAGAAGTCATTCATTTCATAAGAGAACCCTTGTTTGGCAAACGTTATATTACAGTCACCTTACATTTGCAGAATTCTATGATGTAAAATCAGGGCGGCCACAGGTCAGGGAAGTTAGGGAAAATAAAGGTGATTAGGGAAGTCATGGAAATGTCAGGGAAATATGTGAGTGGTCAGGGAAATTTTCCCAATTAAAATCAAAATGCTATCCCTCTTTCCTCAATCCTCTTCAGCTAGACTCGTAACAAAAGCAAGTGTTTTGTCAAGCTTCTCATTGCAATTGTTGTTATTTTTATTATGACAAGAAAATTGATATGCACTATTGAGTAAGTTTTGGTCAGGAAATTTTGGATTTTAGTCAGGGTAAAGTCCGGGAAATTGAAAATTTTGTGGCCACTTTGAAAATTGAACTGACATATGCGCTCTAGAATGTTGCTGACCTTAAGATTGTTGCACATTGAATTGATTGGAAATGACTATCTGAACATAACACTAAACAAATTGTCTATAATTGTTCTCGTTTTCCTTAATTCCTTAAATTAGCACTTACGTTACACTGTCCACAATTAGTAGAAAACAAACCCACCGTTAAAAAGCTTCCAGGTAAGTAATTATAAATCAGCATTATAAAATAAATTTTGCAGTTTAAAATATTTTCTTTTTCCAAAACCCGACCATAGACGTGCATTTGCTGTTTACACGTTGTTCACATAAAAAATGCTTCTGAAATCTATGCCAACGTAGAAATGTACTTTCTTTTTGTCTATTGACCAGCTTCCCATTTATTTTATTTAAAATAGGCAACATTCAAAATGAATTATTTCCAATAATATACTGATTTCAATATTTACTGCAAATCATATACACTGTAAGTACAAATGTTAAAAAATAATTGTGTGTAGTTTTGCATTTGTTATTGCCGAAATGATTGAAGTAAAGTACTGCTCAAGAAATTTAAGTGATAATGTAATACGTAACAGAAGTGGACGTCTTGGCAGGTTAATTTTTTCTAAGAAGGCGTTAGTTAGGAAACTAGTATGAAAGACAAAAATATAAAAGGAATGGTGTAAAAATTAGGCATTTATGACAATTAGCGTTAAATCCCGACGATGCCCGGGGAAAATTAAAGAAATCATAAACAATGACTTTGGTAAAGGAGTCCTTTTGGATTACCCCTAAGTCACACAAACGTCCTTTTTGAATGGCCCTTAAAGTCACTCAAACAATCTTTTTGATAGGCCCTAAAGTCAAACAAATGTCCTTATTAAATGGCCCCCTAAGACACACAATATTTCTTTTTAAATGGCCCCTAAGTCACACAAGCGTCCTTTTTGACTGACCCCTAAGACCCACGTACTTTTTTGAACGGCCCCTAAGCCACACACGCGTCCTTTTTGAATGTCACCTATTAAACCACACAAGTTTTTTGAATGGCCCCTGCCCACACACACACGACCACCAATACCATAAATAATGTTGTTCAAAATACATTTATAATAACACTTACATGTACATTATTGTATAGGCCTACAGTTTGTGTGACAAAAAAATCTTAGTGTCCACTGTTAAACATATGACTGCAGATTGTGTATTTATTATGTAAATTCCTGGTAATAATGAATTTACACCTAATTTTATTGGCTGTGTAAAAGTAACTAAAATATAACTAATACGTAAAACAGTGGATTTTTCTGAAAAGAGTAGATCACTTAAAGCAGAAAGTTGTATGCTAAACAGCCATTGATGAATTACTATGAAATAATTATGAGCTTTTATCTTCAATCACGATAAAAGATCATTAATTGTATAAATGATTAATAGTTGAATTTATTCATTTTTTTGTCATGTAGGGTCAATGACAGTTCAAAAACTTCGCAGCTTAGTGCATCGCTTATTCAAATTAGAAATGGAAAATGTAGTCATGTGTTGTACTTCTTCTAAGGTAAAACCTAGCGTAATGTTTTTTTAAATGCTTTGAATATGCTTTAGTTTTAATTGATTATTTGTTTCTAATTCTCATAGAGGCCTGAGCATGAAGTTGAAATGGATAACGACTTAAGACAACTGACCTTTTATGCAGAGAGTGGAGACCAAGTGCTCGTGAAGTGGAGATAAGTCCAGTAATGTTTTTTTTTATCGCATGGCACAAGTGCACATCTACGTTAAAATTATTTAAATATATACATGCATATTGTTTATAATATTATGCCATGGATATTCCTTAATAGAATATGATTTAATCGTTTCTTTGCTAGCATATTTTTTCCCAAACTATTTCTGCAAAGGAAACGCAATTCGGTCCTGTAGATTTTACTATTGTTCTGTTGGTAATGCTACTTTAAAAATTTCCCAGGTAGGAAGTTTTATATTGAAGGGGTTAAAAAACGTTTAAGTATATTTTCTGATTAAGTTTTGGGGGACTGTTGGAGAAAGTAAAACAATAAATTACTGCTCAAAACTGAAAATATTTTTTATAAAATATTTGCGATTCTTACATCATGATGGAACTTTTAAACTCCTAGTAATGTTATCATCAAGTTAGGGACCTAATTGTTCTTACTTGAAGATGTTCTAGCGTTACCATTTCTGTTATGACTCTAATTCAGATTATTTTCAATTCAATTCAACTCAGTACCCTACAGTCAGCAAACCAATACCATATGGTGGGGGGGGGGGCGTTGTCGCCCATTTTCAGATTGCTCCTATGTCATTTGTGATCGACTTTATACATCATTGTTAAATTGAATGTGTAAAAAATCTAACTTTTTTTAGAAAGATTAGTCCATTGTCTAATCTCAAAAGTAAGCGTCCATCTTAGCGCGGAGCCTTGTCTAGGATTTAGAATGTTTATGCCATCTTCTAGAGTGATTATTAGGCACGAAAATATAAGAAACGAGATGCAAATTGTAAGGAAGGTTAAACCATATGTAATCCCATCGATAAAAATTTCTTGCTGGAGCTTAATGAATCACAATTTAAGGAGTGAAGCATCTCTCTCACACTCGCTGAATATTAAAAATAGCCCGTAAGAAATCTGGCTGCTCTCCGTTGGACCATTTCGAGATCCTGAATTTCATTCATACTGTTAGGGTTGCAAATGGAAGCGCTGTATTCCAACATAGGGTGAACCAGAGCAGCGTAGCCAGTATTCTTTACATTTTCTGGACAGCCTCAAATTATGCATTGAATATATCTCAGGCATTGGTTTGTTGCCCCAATAATGCTGGTTTAATGATGATTCAAGGAAATGATGATAGGCGAAACAAATTGAAAAGGGCTGGTGGCCCTTGAAACAACCATAGAAAAATGGCAAGCCGAGGACAAAACAGCCAATCCCATGGACAGCAGGGATGGCAAATCTTCTTTTCCCCAACATTCTTACCATTAAGCAGAGCGGTACGCCTTGGCAAAACCGTGGACAGCGTAATAAGGGGGCCAGGCGCAGGCCACAAATCCACTATGTGCTTTGGCGATCCGGGCAAAGTGGCCAGTTGCCTCCCCGGGCCAGCAAATTGACCAAATCAAGCAACAATGGAACAAGTTCCAAAATATCTCCCCGAGGCTTAGCCACTGGCCAACTGGCGCCTCGGGGAAACAATATGTTGCAAAATGGCTGTGTAGCCAGTCTTCCACGCTCCGGAGGTCAAAAACGTTCCGAGCATGCGTGAAGAAGGCCCGAAAGGGCGGCAATGGCTGCTTAACAACAACACACGCGTGCCAAAGAATTTCAATTTCAAGTCTTTACCCTGCAGTCAGTACATAGTACCATGTGGCATGTGGGATCATTATACAATTTGATTGACCCCAAATTCTCAATTTAATTAATTTTTCCGAATTTGGGATTTTAGTGTCAGGTGGTATTTCTTAAATCAACCTGAAAATTAAGTTACTTTTAGGAAAGAGATTTAGTGGCCAGGTAAAAAAGGTCTTTATTTATAGTACTGTCAATTAATTATTCATAACCAAAAAAGGCAACAATTACATTAAAATTCTAAACATTTTCCTTGTCAACTATTAAACAATCAATACAAAAAAAGGATCCTCAAATGGGGAGAAATAAAATAATTGGATGGCTTTTACCGTGTAGTTGAGATGAATGAAACACTTAAATCAGGAGTCCTGTAATTCGCCACTTTGATTGTCTTAAACCAAACAGCACAATTCCAAACAGTTGGTAGACATCTTCCTTGCATATGAGCTGGAACAGTTCAGCACTTTAACCAGTGGCTCTTGTAGAATCAGGCAGAATTAAAGTAATTGAGCAGCATCAGTCCGTCACTTCATAATGCATAAAACATTTGAGGTATTGGAGCAAGATCAGTTCCTCACTTCATAATGCATAAAACATCTGAGGTATTGGATAGTGAAGAAAAACTATCTCCACTTCTCCTGAGATTCCTTCCACAGATTTTTGTTGGTTGTTTTCTGCCTACCAATTTCTGATCCTCACATGATGGTATCTTTTCTCTATCTGTCTCGGGGTTTTGTGTGTGTTCTCCTGTTCCCCAATCACCCCCAAAAACATCTTTTTTCTTTTCACTAACCAAAAAATTTGAATCTTTCCCCATTCCTTTGAGTAGGTTTTTTCTTTGAATTTTAACCCTTGAACCCCTTTTTGTTGTTTTGCACCATACCCCAATAAAAAGGGTGTAACCAACTCCATCCTCCAATTCCGACCATATTGTTCTTTTTACCTGTATTGTTCACCATTTATTGGACTTTAAGATAGAGTTCGGCCTTTTATTACCCCTATCGTTTTCTTGAATTTTTATTGGGGTGTTCGTATTTTTCAAGTATTTATTGGAGGATTTCAACCTGGTTAAATCTTTATTAGGGGAGGGGGAAAAGAAAGTTTTATGGTCGTTTCTTGTTTTGCCTTCTTTTCAAATTTCTTTAAGTAAAACTTTTGGCCTTTTAATTTTTTCGTATGTTTTCATTAATATTTTCCATGTCACTGGCATTACCAGGTGACAGTAGGGTGGGATGGGATTAGGATAGGAAGACGGTCATGGCCAATTTATTATAGGAACTATCTCAGCATTCGTCTAAAGAAATTGTGGGAAACCATGAAAAACCACAATCGAGGATAGCCGACCTGGGAATCAAACCCAGGTCTACCGAATGCAAGGAGGCGTCCCCATGTGGCTCGATGACATCAACAGATCAGTCGAAGCAGAGATGGGTGTGGCATGCCTCGTGGCAACATGAAATAAAAGATGTAATAGGAGTCCGGTTTCGTCTGCAGGTTTAGCCAACAGTAATCAGTGCAAAAGCAGATGGACCCATCCTTCCGATGATCAGGCAAGTCTATCTTGAAAGTAGATACACTGGGGAATATCCCTGAATGTTGGTTTGATGGGGGGAGAAGGAATTTCTTATCCTCAGTTCGGAGTTCAAAAGTGCGAAGAAGACCTGGAATAATTGGATAAGCAAGCGACAAAGAGAAGCATGCTGTGCGAGCAAAAGCGTATCCAATATGGTCAACAAAGAAAGCAGGGCCGAGTCGTCTTTTAAAAATGAGGAAGGAACCACGTCCTTAGACAGTTCCACCGCAATGAGTTCAGCATCCACGTTGGTGGCTACAGCCACAATTCACCACCACAAATAGTCAATGGGTTGGCCAAGAAGTTTGCCATCTCTATAAAACGCAACAGTGCACCATCCGAAAGGAAAACCCCAAAACCAGGGAGAAAATCTGCAGGCTGAGAAGGGAATACAAATTATGTTATCCAGGGAGAATGTCCCTCGGTACGGAGCAATAAACCAAGTGTAAGAGAGCATGGAGGAAGCAGTACAGGCGACACCAAGCGCAATGGAACCGTAGACGCGCGCAAAATATGTAAAGCGGAGGATGCAGTGCTACGTCGCATCACTGACACAATTATTGTAACCATTTAACACATCGGCTTCAAGAAGGAAAATGATTTGGACACGTGTGTCCGGATTATCATCATATTCGATGTAGCAACATTTTCCATTAATAGCCAAACCTATGCCAAAAAGAAATCCTGGCCCAGCAGGACAGACTCGACTGGGGTTTTCACCACTCTGCAAGTAAATTTCTGGGTTCGGCCCAAGCGGGTATTTACACATCACATAATACTATGCCATGCAAGGGCCTTCCATTTGTGTCTACCAAAGATATAGCCCCGGTTCCTAAGAGCTGCAATGGAAGGTCCAGTTGGTCAAAAGCTGACCTGGACAATCGTTTCTTCTGCTCTGGTGTCCAACTGAGCAACACATTGCTTCTCATTGATAAGCACTAGCATATTAGTTACTTAGAGGAAGCCCAACAGATCTGTAATAGAGCAAATGGATGTGTAGGCAATCAACATTTGAGCTGGTGGCTGCAGCACAAGGATGTTCGCCCCAGAGAGCCCTGAACCCGAGATGGATGGGTCGGACAGGTAGACCGATAATGGCCCTGAAAACACAACTAAAACAGGACTTTTGACAAGGGGCGGCACACGCGAGGGTCTGCAGAAGCCCACGTAAAGGAGGCCTGTGGCGTTAAGGTAGTAGCGGATCCTCGGGAAGAAGGCCCTACATTCTTCGACAGATAACAAGGTTAGGGCCAGCCACCCTGTAAACATATAAGGAGCGTTCTGTTTCATTCACATGCAGCTATAGCTCCGCTGTAGTAGTAGGCAGATGTGATGAGTGGGCACCGAGCAGGAAACCACAGGTCATTTAACATAAATGGCAATTTAATAGAATCCTGCATAATAGGGCCCAGACAAGAAGCACAAAACTTCCTTAGAAAATAAAAACGATTGGACTGACTCATCCGGTTGCTGGGCTCGATCTTGGAGTTCCTTCCAGTGAGCTGCAGACGACGCAGGTTGACTAAATTTGCGAATTGGTTCATCCCTTAATGTTGTCAATGGCGCCAAACTAATAGCAGATGGCAAATGAACAAACCAATCCAAGACAGTGTCTTTCAGGTGGGTACGAAGTTAAGAACAATTGGCATGGCGGATCTCTAATATAGAATGACATGTTTAACATGTTTACATGTTTTTAACATAATCGAGTGGCATTATCCTGCATTAGCCTCAATCAATATCTTTATCGATCAATTTCTTTTGTAATACCAAAGTAACGTTCGTCTATCATATTCGCCTGGTAGGCCGAGCATAGAAACAGTAAACAGCCTGGGCAATACCGGGCCTTCCAGCTAGTTTTTTTATATGTAGCAGTTAGGCCTTGGCCGCACTCTGCAATGCGAACGCGTGATTTTAACTAAGCGGATAAGCAGCCATAATGAGCGAAGGCATGCTAGTTTTCCAAGCGTTAATGGTACAAATTTTGCGGCATAAACGGTACGGTACGGTGCCGAATATAACACCCGGGTGTATTATTCAGAAAAAGGGTGTTTCTACAAATAATTTAAAATTTAAATTGTACACCCGGGTGCACTATATGGAAAATGTTAAAAATACACTTGCAGATATTAAATTTAACATTTGCAATTTTTATT
>JAQGBX010002174.1:0-21413 GCA_034698745.1 Megaphyllum sjaelandicum | reverse complement strand
CAATTTTTGACTGTACTGTATGTTCTGTAATGTATTTTTAATGTGGAGTAATAAGAGCGCAGTCTGTGCTATAATTTATAAGGCAATTTTGTAACTCAAATTTTCCATTTTTTTTCGGGTCCCTAGGAGCTTCGAATTATAGAAGCTTCACTGTAATTTTCTTAAAACATTATTTTTTTTAGTGTCCTTGCAAATTACCACAGATAACCATTGGATTCAAGATTTGCAAATAAAACAGTGACTATTGGACTAAACAAGCACTAAACGGTGACTATTCGCAAAAAAAGTTGCAGAACAAACTTTCGGAACAATGTTCCGATGGATGCCCACCTTATAAGTAAAGTGAAGTAATTTTCTTAAAAAAATTATTATTTTTTTCAGTGTACTCGCAAATTACCCCAGATGACCATTGGATTCAAGATTTGCTAATAAAACAGTGACCATTGGACAAAACGATGAACATTTGTTTACTAAATTAAGGTAAGGGACAGCGGAAAAACTAGGTAGGGTGCCAGGTGGGCCTGGCCAACCCCAGATGACTGACTTACTGGCATCCCCCAGAAATGTTGTCTACAGTGTGTATTAATGATGGCACATCCCGGACATTTTTAAATTACGAAAAATCAAAAGTAATTTAGGCGTTATTAATTAAATATCAAGGGTGAAAGCTTGAGGTACATGTATTTGTAACTTTGTGTCTGAAAGGTGAAGGGTTAAAGAAGGGAGTATCAAAGATTTAAAATATTTTAACAATTGCTAAATTTTGAATACCTGACTTTTATAGTTCTGGGTCATGCACAAAGGGCAGGGAATGGTATAGGGCACAAAGGGATAAAATTTTTCCTATCGGTAAAATCAATTAAATGGATGCTATTGGTTTTTTTAACTTTCTGGTGTGAAATTCCTGGAGATTCCAAAAAAAAGTACCTTCATTCTAATTAATTTTACCGTTGAATTCCGACTCGATCATGTCGGCACATTTAAAGCACTGATTTTTAATATACAAAACATTTGTCATTATCCAAAGAGACAAGAAGAAAATAACACGTGCTGCCCTGCCTAGAATGGTCACAATTTACTAAAACCAATAGTCCAGTGTCCAGCATCATACAAGCATTACATTCCACCAGTACATACAATATTCTGTGGCACAGTGGCAGTGTCAATTTCTTTTTGGGCTTTATTTCGACAGAAAAAGGTAAGATTTTGTTATTCTACTAACATAAAAGCTTGTTTTACGCGTTTTTGTTAAAATTTACTAGACATTTCCAAATATGCATGATCAGGTAGCGATTTTAGCAAGGTAGATTTTAAAAAATGTTCCACTTTTATCCCTCAGTAAAAGTTTCCAAAATTCTTAACGTTTTCTTGTCGAAAATGTTCAAAATTTTAAACTGTTTCTGAGCGCAAATTTGCCAAATTTTTAAACGTTTTGTATGCATGCATACAAAATTTTCTAGGTTTGCCCCAGTACAAATTCGCAATACTTTTAACAATTTTACAGAACAAATTTGCAAAATTCTACAAGTTTCCGAGTAAAAATATGCAAAATTCTCCACGTTTTTGCAAACGTTTTCTCCACGTTTGTAATTCTACTAACAAAAAGCTTGCTACACGATTTATTGTTAAAATTTACTGGACAAATATTTCCAAATCTGATCATGTAGCGCTTTTTGGCAAGGTAGATTTTAAAAAATGTTCTCCTTTTTCCCCAGCAAAAAATTTCCAAAATTTACAATGTTTTCTTGTCGAAAATGTTCAAAATTTTAAACTGTTTCTGAGCGCAAATTTGCCAATTTTTTAAACGTTTTGTATGCATGCATACAAAATTTTCTAAGTTTGCCCCAGTACAAATTCGCAATATTTTTAACAATTTTACAGAAAAAAATTGCAAAATTCTACAAGTTTTTGCAAACGTTTTCTCCACGTTTGTTATTCTACTAACAAAAAAGCTTGCTTCACGAGTTTTTGTTAAAATTTACTGGACATTTCCAAATCTGATCAGGTAGCGATTTTGGCAAGGTATAGATTTTAAAAAACTGTTCCACTTTTTTCCTCCATGTAAAAATTTCCAAAATTCTTAACGTTTTCTTGTCGAAAATGTTCAAAATTTTAAACTGTTTCTGAGCACAAATTTGCCAATTTTTTTAACGGTTTCTGAGAAAATGCATACACAATTTTTCAGGTTTGCCCCGGTACAAATTCGCAAGATTTTTAACAATTTTACAGGACAAATTTGCAAAATTCTACAAGTTCCGAGTAAAAAATATGCAAAATTCTCCACGTTTATAATTTCCTGTGGAAAAATTTGCATAATTTTCTACGTTTCTCAACAGTTTCTGAAGACAAATTTGCAAAAATATCAACAGTTTCTGACCAATTATTTGCAAATGTTTCACATGTTTTCGACTGCAGGTTATAGTAGAATGATTTTCGAGGCGAAATTTGCAAAATTTTCCACAGTTTTTAACACAAATTTGCGAAGTTCTCCACGTTTTCCCGAGGAAAAATTCTCAAGATTTTCAACAGTTACTGAGTAAAAATTACAAAATTTTCCAGATTTTACTATATGACTAATGATTACGGTCCAGTGGAAGTGGTTAGTGGAAGTGACCAAGTAACTACCTTTTTAAAGCCCATGTTTCTTTATTCGTTTTCAATTTAAAAGTAATCAGAATCTTAAATATTTCAATTAAAACATTTGGAAAATTTAGAAGCTGTGCTGGAAAAGTCAGGGAGAGCTCAGGGAAGAATGCTTATTTTTAAAAAGTCAGGAATATTCAACGAAGTCGTGTTGTAGAGATCTCATATCGTAGTACAAATTTGCAAAATTTTTCTACGTTTACGAGGACGAAATTGAAAAATTTCCCTTGTTTTTTCCGTTGGCAAATTTGCAGAATTCTGCACGTTTTACAGAATACAATTTCCAAGTACATATATTTCAAAAATTTCCGAATACAGACTTGTCCAATTTTTAAAATATTTTCATACAATTTATTTTTTCAATTTTTGCGTGCTGTTAATTATCAAAATTGTCATTAATAAATTTTGCGAAATATTTTCCTTTGTAGATTAATTTGCAAAATATGCCAATTACTGACATTGTTATTGATTAGGGTAATTTTTCTTAATCCTGGAAAGATCAAGGAAGTTAGTAATAAAATTTCTGGGGGGACCCTGTAAATATAGCATACAGAATTTAAAAAATAAATTTACATTTATAGGGATGGGGGAGCAGGCAATGTACATGTAATGTCTGTGGGGAGGGAGGGAGTATTATAATTGTCTACCAATGTCCACCTAGAAGAGGGGGGTGTTAATAAGTGGTAAAAATGTGTACTTGTAAATTGTGGACGGCCCTTTATCAAGGGGTTTGTTAACTTTTCGTCATTCCATTTCTCCTATTTCCTTTAGCATGATATTAAAGCACATCAATTAAAATCTGTCTTTCAGGCTAAAAAAACATGAATCTCAATTATGACATCAAAACATGGTGCATTGACTCCCTGAAAACCACGACCGTAATTAATACAACAATAAATATTCTAAAGATTGCCATTGCCATGCAAGAACCATCTTCCTTGCTGGATCCAGTTATCATCCTCGCAAGAGCAACCAGAATAGTCCAACAACTGAACTTGCCATCAACTTTGATAACTGATGTGAAAGATATGATACCACCGATCAGGGATGAGATACTGTCCTGGTATCAAGACAATGATCGCAGCATCCGTCCTGTTTTGACACAGCATGGAACAGTGGATGTTGAGAGGAGTGTCAGAGACTGGCTGAATAGAAACGGTCAATCGGTCACCGACTCATTCAAATTGGCATGCAACTATTGTTTGGAAGAAGAAATTTTTGAGTTTGGCAGTCGGTTGTCCGCCGATGAGAAGCACATTTACGAAGATGAGTACCACGCAGCCTTCTTGCCAATCGAGTGTTTTTGGTACAAGGCTTACAAGGGTCAGTTCGTCAAAAAGATAACCGGCAAGGATCTAAGTTACGAGCAGTGCTTTGAAGGCTACGGGATGGCCCTAAAATATAGAAAACTCCATGCGGCGATGTACTTTTACGAAAACCAACCCCAGGAAACTTCATGGCAGTCTTTCGACGCTTTGATGTTGACTTCTCATTACATGCCGATGATTTCACCTGCTTGGTGTGCTAGGATTTTGAGAGGTAGTCAAACAGAGCATGAAAAATGTAAATCTTCCGAATTATTGCTCAAAGCTCTGCTCAAATGGCCCTATCAGCACCTCTTTCTGGAAGCAGCCCAAACAGTAATGGCCAACTTGGACATGTTTAAATACATCGAGGTTGCGATGGAGATTACGAAGAAGGCACTGAAGGGTTGTAAGGACCATAATTACAAACGCCTCTTAATCGGTTTCTGGAAAATGGACCTGGGCCACAAAGACCGACTAGCATCTCTAAATTGTTTCGCTTCTGCCTTCCTGTTTAATATTTTCCTGATGCTGGACAGGGACATTGCTTTAATGGTGTTTGGTGACATGCCCAAAGAAACCAAAGCAGCGTTTTATTGTTTATACAAATTACAGCTGGCTAAACTGATATATTCTAAGAAAATCGTGGTGCTGTACCTTCTTATGGACGTGTGCAAAGAAAAAGATGAGCGATGGCATTTGACATTTAAAACGTTTTTTAAAATCAGAACCACTCGAGCAAGATATGCTCGAGTTTGCGAGAATGAACGGATTAGTTCAGAAGAGTGGGATGAGAATATAAATAAATTCAGAACTATGTTATCTAAATGATTAGCTTCCGAATATATGAAATAGAAATGTATAAGGTTGTATGCTGATAGTAAAATACTTTTATTAAATTATTCTTGTTTGTAAATGTAAATGTTGAACTTCCAAATATCCGGAATAGAAGTGTATGAGGTTGTATGCCGATAGTAAAATATTTTTATAAAATTATTCTTGTTTGTAAATGTTATCAACACCATGTTAGTGAGCACACACAAATTTTCTTTACAAATATACATGTATAGGGCCGTTCATTATTTACATGTACACATTTTTACCACTTTTTAACTCCCCCCCCTCCCCTAGGTGGACATTGGTAGACAATTATGGTACCCCCCCCCCTCAGAGCTTACATGTACACTACATACTTACATGCCCCCAATTTCTAAAAATGTGAATTTATGTTTTACATTTTGTATGCTTTATTTACAGTACATGTGCACAATATTATATTTACAGGGTACCCCCCGAAATTTTATTTTCAACTTCCCTGATCTTTCCAAGATTAAGAAAAATTTCCCTGACCAATGACAATGTCAGAAATTGACATATTTTGAAAAATCCACAAAGGAAAATATTTCGCAACATTTATTAATGACAATTTTGAAAATTAGCAGAAAAAAAAGCAAAAATTAACAAAAAAAATTGCATGAAAATATTTTGAAAATTTGACAATTTTGTATTCGGAAATTGTTGAAAATATGTACTTGGAAAAAACCTGGGAAATTTTTCAAAATTGTACTTTGTAAAACATGCAGAATTTTGCAAATTGCAAGCACTAGAGGAGATATCGAGCCATTACGTTTATCCCGAAGGCTTGAACGTTTTTTGAGCGAGACACACTCTGGCACAACGATGTCATAAATGAACCAAACAAAATGCACATTCTTTGGAACAATATATAGATGACGTTTACATGTACGGTATTTCTCTACCAAATTTCGTTTGGGATCTTAATGAACACCCCTCGTAATTCAAATATGAACATGGCACGGAATAGTTTTACAACATGAGACAACTTTTCATCATGAAATGTATTTCAACATTATATTTTTAAATGAATTCTTCTACCAAATCGAAAGCATTTCATCGCAATTTTGGGAATCATCTTTAAGTCATTTTTGATGGTTCTACAATTTAAAACGAAATGTACTGCAACTCGTGTTGCACCATAAGTCAAAAACATTCATGCAAATACATACACGACATGTCTGAATGTACACAAACTTGAGTGGTAAGCGTTTTTGGTATTTCTTTTTTAATTTGGTTTTACTGCCCAGCAGGTGAAGAAAAATCATACAGTATATACAGTAAAAGTAAAAGTATTTCAACACCTTATACAATGTCTAACTGTACTAAAAGTAATTCAACACTGTACTTTCTATCCATTGGAATGGGGAGAAAGTACAGTGTATTTACATGTATTTAAATCTTGATTTTTAATTTTAATTCTGTGTGAAGAGATGGTCTATTACATCCACATGTGTTCTAGCCTTTATGGTAGCATGACTAAAATGAAAATATATATCACCTCTTTATTTTTTTTCCCCTCAAACTAATGACAGTGCCATCTCCATGCTAAACTCTACGGAGTAAGTTTTTTCTGTTGAAAAGTGGCCGTGGTTTTTTAATACCTACATGTACAAGTTATGTGGAATATTTCTGGTCATTTTCTGTGTCATCCAAGTACATCTCAGTTAGAGATGAGCGAGCTCATCTCTAACTGAGATGTACGAGTCGATTTTTTCGAGTTTTGATTGGAATCGATTACTAGAGATTCAGTGCACTAGCTGACTCGGAAATAATTGTTCAATGATTAATTCGCTATGAAGTAGCTCGATGCTTTTGTGGTTTGAGTCGAGCTAGCTTTTGGCAGATTTGAAATTGTTGAAATTCCGAGCTTCACAGCTCGAAAATAGTTGCTCAAACTCGGCATTTCAAAACCAAAAAACTCGTTTTGACTCGAAAACTTACTGAAAGCTCAGCTCGATCCTTATAGCTAACAGAACTTTTCTCCCCATTCATTTTACTATTTTTCTTTATAATGTATTTAATGTTCATAGTTTCAAGCTGGAATTTTCATAAAAGTGTCTGGTTGTCTTTTTATTTGTTTCAGTAAACATTTTATTGCAAAAATGTAATTACTTATTAAGTTATTCCACATTTTTTGGGTGTTGAAATACTTTTTTCCCTCACTGTACGTGTACTTTTATTCGTTTCCCCCAAATGACCTTTGCCCCAAATTTGGCATTGGTTGACCTTCTATTATTCAAGAATTCTTTGAGTTTTTTCATTCACCAGTGAACCATACTGTGGTGCTTGTATTTTCTACTGAAGCTACTTCTATACAGCATTTCGAGCAATATTCACCTCCGTGACACATCGTGTTATTTTCAAGTACTGGTTCTGTGTATGAAAAATAAAGAATCACTAATAGTAAGTATCTTCATTTCAAGCATTTCTTATTCTTTATGAAACTGCATTTTGTATTCAATTCAATTCTTTACCCTGCAGTCAGTACATAGTAACATGGGGCAGGTGGATTATACAATTTAAGTTAGACTATAAGCAGTCTGGTGAAGATTGATCCCAACATCACAATTTAGTTATATCTCCCGTATTTGGGATTTTAACGAGGAGGATGGGATGTAATAGGAAGACGGCAATAGCCGATTTAATATCGGAACTATCCCAGCATTCGCCTGGAGGAATTGTGGGAAACCATGAAAAATCACAATCGAGGATAGCCGACCCAGGAATCGAACCTGGGTCTACCGAATGCACGTCGAGGATGCTAACCTCTAAGCATCTTTGTATGCCACACCTTGCTGGAAATGTATAGTTGAGAAAAGGAAGACCTCTAAATGACTAAATAACTTCGTTTATTGAATGGTACGTTACAGCCGAACCGCGTAAAAGACGATTCTCAAGGGCCGTCATAATTTGTTCCTTTAAGCCATGCGCAGTTAATTCGTATCATCAAAAGCCATTAGGCCTACTTCAAAAATAAAAAGTAGTTAGTCCTACACTTCATTTATATTTTTATAATTAACAGATTAAAACATTTCATTTCTCGTAATTAATTCACATTCTAAAAAATGTGCGAATAATTATGTTTCATTTAATTATCGCGAAATTGCGAGTATGTTAATTTCACACAAATTCACTGCGCTGGGGGCGCTGTGGTCATGATTCGATCATTAGGCTTACTTCGTCACGGGTTTTACCGATAGTACAGTATAGTATACCGTCATTAAGTTACTGAGGATTTGCCATTTCTGGGAAGAAAAAAAAATTTCGCAGAAATCATTCGGAAGCAAATTAATGTACTGATAATCCCATGTCCATTAGTTGCCTTTTAAATCCTGATGATGTCTATCGGCGTTGGTGCAACTCAAAATTGCTAATCGCAGATTTAACTGAAGTTTAGCTCAACGTACCAGCAGTCACTATACATACATGTACTGTATGTATGGCTTTAGATATCTCCAGATAAAAGCTATAGCTCGTTGACAGCCATCGGCGATATCTGTGTCATATGCGTTGCTACATGCATGAAGATGTCAAACTGACGGTGACTTATAAAATATTCATTTAACAGAAAGATATCGAAGGTCGCGCATATTTTTATGATATGCTTTTTTGTAGTCTGTCATCTAATTTTATGTAATATCTAGCGTATGCATAATATATACAGTAATTGTCATTTCATACAGCCCTGTGCTTTTTGATTCGCTTCCTGACTTTGATGTTTCCCTAAAACCGTTGGCGTATGCGAAATACAGGTGCATTTGAATCGACACTTTTTTGATAATGGCAGTGATAAGAAAAAAATGGATCAGTTACTCTCTGTAATTAAATTTTGCGGCGAATGTAAACCGTTTCAGTTTGCGTTTACAGGGTGCGTACAATTAGTAAAATTTATCTTTTTTAGGTAACAATATGAAGATGACCAATTATGAAAACTACTAGAATTGACACATCCTTTTTGTTTGACTATTATATGGAACAACGTTTTTCAATAGTATGCAGTCGGTCATTTATCAATTTTTTCCAATGCTTTGAACTTACCTGAAATCTTTATTATATTTGGGTATTTCTATTATGTCCATAAATCGTCCTTGGAGCCAACTTTCTCCCGAAACTCCTTGCTTTTTGGTTAAAGCGCCTTTGCCCACCATAAAAGAGTTTTTGTTGACCAATGAGTGCAATTCAGGACCAGAAGCTGATTGGGTCAATTTAGTCGCTTGCAAAACAGACTGAACAAAAACGAATAATATATATTATTTGAACAATGCTGTTAACCTGGATATGCCATTGGTGTGATCGAAAGAGCACTATTTTGCTCTCCTTCCGTAAATCGTGCATAATTCAGACTCGACCTACAGTATGTACATTCGGGGATTTTGGGAGTCTTGAAAAGAATAGATATATACGAATATACGTACATGTAGCAACGTTTTATCAACTGTTAATTAAGCTAAGACAAATTTACAAGAGGCACATTTATGTCGCCATGATCGTAGTCGTGTACAAACTGGCCATCAAACCAAAACCAAAACGTGAACTACTTTCTATAAAAGTTATCTCACCGACACTCGACGGGAACGCCAAACTTAGTTTGCATACATGATTTTCTAGTTTTTGGCTTGGCAAAAACAGTTTTCTACGCCAATTTTTTCGTTACCACAAACCAGAAAAAGCTTCAAGTTTGGAGTTTTTAGTTTTGGTTTGGTGATAGTGTGTACCCGGCTTTAGAACGAAATTGTACATCAATACGAAAGGCAAGTAAGTGCTATAAAGTGTGCTTCTTTCTTTTTCTCAGCACTTTGTCGATTTTTATGAAGTAGCACATTAATATCTCTGCGTGTTTGTGAATGGAATTGGGGGTTTCGAATGTTATACACTGTAATGATATTTGAATTCGCCATCTTGAATCTTTAAGTTATTCTATATGTGACAACACTAGGATCTCACTGCATTTTTTTTTTCTATAAATTGTTTGTATAATGGATTACGCGTTTAAAGAAAATAATTTTGCATTAGTGTCGGGAAACTCGTTACTTGACTTTTTTGAGTTTGTTATCCTCGCCTACACTTTCTGCAACGTTCCATCTAGCTTACTTTTCATGAAGATCCTCACTCGGTTTACGTATTAATTCGTAATGGTGCGGTCTCACTCGTAGATTTCTTTAATGCTACGTTTATTTTTTAAGTATACTTACTTTAAGTTTGTGAATTTCTCGCTTCAGCTTAATAATATCTTGCTCTTTACGGGTTAAATTTCGCCTCAGATCCAGCAATTGTTCTCTCAATTCTTCAATCAAGGCATCTTTTTCTCTGTGGTCTTCATTAACGGTGGGAAATGATGCTAGGAAATGCTGATAATCGGAAGCATTCAATTTTGGGAATAAAGTTTTCTCGTCGATAGTGTCGGATGACTCTTTTTGCTGGTCATTTCCGTTTCCCGTGCTTTCATCACTCGCAGCAAATTTCGCGCTTCCCATGTTGCTATTTTCTTTGGATGTCTTTGAAATGGACGATTTTGCTTCAGCGGTTCCAGTCTTTATTCGATGATCTTCAGTCAAATCATTTGGAAAACATGCCAAGTTTTCGTTTTTGGCTTCGCTCATCTTATCGCGCTCGTTGGTGTCACGTATGCAGGACTTGAAATTGAGAAATATTTAATATTTATATCGCTAGGTTTACTTTCTGCGGGACTGACTGGCAATCGGTAACGCAGGCTTTCCTATTTATCACTCGCGCAACACAAAGGAGGCCGAAAAAATTAATTTAGACCAATACGGTGGAATAAATACAGGGTGATTGGCTGCCCTGTGAAGCTGTCGTTTTGCAATATTGCTTTTATTATTTATGAAACTATATCGAGTAACTAACTGAAATATTTGAAGGTGGTTTTGTTTTAACGAAAGAACATACATGCAAAATTGATTTCCCCTGAGTGAAAAAAATGGGTATTTTCCAATTTCAACGTTGTTTGCTTCACTCTCGATTCTTAATAATATCTACGTTTAATTATCTTTAAATAAGCAGATGTATTCAATATGTTGCAAGAATGCAGCGTTTTAAAGTGCACAAAAATACGTACATGTAGGCTACACGTGCAAAATCGCCATATTGTTTCTATGGCATGCAATGTCTTTAAAGGATAAAGCTTAATTAATACTTAAGAAATTTTAAAATGAATTCCATTGTGATTTCTATTTTGATAGATTAACTGTTGCTAATTTATGCGTCTGCATTCTATATTGTTAGTTTATCACGTACATTAATGTTGTAATTAGAACCCATTATTGCGAGCTTTCTTTTCCTTACGAAATTGCTTCATATTTAGAGGTTCATCCGGAGAAAATTGCTCACGCATTCAATTTAAAATCAACGTTTCACTTATTTGCTATTACATATATTTACAAGTCTTAAGACGTAGTAAGAATATGCATTTGTTTCAGAATAAACTAATAACCGGTGAATTAGTGCCATCTTTTACTTATAGATGAAAACGATACATGTATTTGCAAATAGTTGTGAGACAAATTTGCTGTACTCGTTATGTAAATGCAATTTTTTTTTAATTTCTATAGAACGGTATTCTTAAAGTTTAAATAATTAAATGCGTACTGAAGTACAAAAATACTATATAGTTTTTACCTACTTGGAAAATTACCGAACAGCGCGTTAATGTTCACAATTCTCTAGCATTTGTCTATAGAATTCTAAGCTAGTGTACATGTATATCTCAGAATTTTTATTTGTGCATTGACCATGTTTTATCCCCGTGGTAATTGCTTATACACTGTATGTAGAGTTCTAAGTCCTTGCATATTGAAAGTTGCTATGGAAGAGAAGGGCATACGAAACGTACACTAAATACACAATAGACCAGTAGACGTTTTCGATGGGGCTTCCACGTCAATTGACGAATTTATGTGGTTTCGGCCTCAACATGAAATTAACAGGTTTCCAGACTTGATCAGTCCGTCAACCACTATAGTTTGATATTCGCGCTTACCAATAATGTACGTGTTGCTATGTTAAATGTCCATTTTTCTGAAGAAAAAAAATTGGAGCGCGTGAAAATATGGTATGTAGGGTATTTTCGTTAACGAAGGTCGAAATAAAGGAACAAAAGCTATACTTGTAGGGTAGCGGCGACACTTTACGAATCATTGCGTATTAGTGGTGGCGACACGTTCTTTAGCAAAAACGTAAAAAATTGTACACATTCTGTAGATCGGAGGCTGTTCCCTCTAAAAAAAGGCATATGAAATAGAACCTTTGGAGGTTCTTTCCCTTGCTACTACAGGAGAACCTTTTTAGGTACTTCGAAGAACCCCAAAAAAGGTTCATTTTGAAGAACGTTCTAAAATGTTCCAAATGCACAAATAAGGTTCAATACATTGAACCATATTAAGTGATTTCTATGTTTTCAATATAAAACGAAGTGATATTAGGCTAAATAGCTGATATCCATATGTAAGAAAACTTTCGGTAATTAATTAAAATTTGAAGTAACCTATTGGGCACAATAATTTTATCCAACCTAATCTACAACCTAACCTATTCTGACATTTCAGTTTGTACTGTACACCATAACAGTTTTACATCTAAACCGAGCTATACATTTTCAGGACGGTAGCAGCTGAATGTCAATTCGTTTTTACAACGAAAACTTTGCAATGGAGTGAACTGAAATAATCCACACACACAACAAAAAATTACCTTAACATTGATTTTATTTTCGTAATCCGATTTCCTCAAGCCAACAGTAACTGCGTGAAACGCTTGAATTTTCTGGTTTTGGAATGCAGCTTTCACGTGGTGTGACATTCCTTAAAAGAAGTTCCTCCAAGAACCTTTAGAACCATGGAACCTTCCTTGAAGGCCAGTAATGGTGATGTGAACGCCATTTTTAGTTGAGGGGCTCCAAAGCACCTTTATGAAAGAAAAAAAAATGGCGAATTTTTTCAGAAGAACCCCGAATAAACCTCAAATTTTTTTGAGTATACAAGTACATGTCAGCGACTTTTGATAACCTACATTCAAAACGATTTTATACATGTAGATTCGAGTATTTCTATAATAAAGAAATAATCCATCCTCAATGAATCATATTTTCAAAGGTTGTATCATCAGTCGAAAATGCTCTTCACGCGACATTGGGGGTTTCACTTAAGATTTACAGGCTTTGCAATAACTCTCCAAGCTCAGTTCTCACCAATTAACCTTAAAATGTTACGGTTCTACAAGTTCTACTTAGGCTCTGCACGAAAGAGTGGGATGTTTTTTTCCTTTTTTTTCTTTCGTTGTGCACGGTGACGAGCAGTTGGCCATGTTGCTACTAAAGCGAAGTATTTCGGTGGGCCGGGTGATTGATATGTAGGTCTTAAAAGAGGGCATAAAAGAGCGTTCTATTTGAAACACCATTCCGGCGTGTTTTGGCACCGGAAACCCTTCTCGGGCTGCACTAAATGTACCCCGAGTGTCTGCCTTCCTTTTGATTTTTTAGTTCATATAGCTCGCTTTTTTTCAGCGCATATTTCAATGGGAACATATTTAGTCGGGGCGGTTCCCCCGTGCAAATTTCATCTTCGTGAACTCATTACATAAACTGTAGCTGCATGGTGAACTGGCGCTGGTGGATGCTGCATGGTGCGACAAGAAAGTGTTTTAGTACATCACCAAAGTGGCTGCCTAAACTGATGCCAGAAAATGCCACTCAACCGTTGAATCAGCATGGAATTAAGAGTTAAACCGGGGTTTGAACTCCAGACTCCGTCTCTTGCCAAATTTCGCGGATTTTTTCCTCTTTAAAAAAATGGATTCGTTCAAAAGCATGAAGCTGAGGTTGTGATGCCGGGGCGCCGCAGCACCGTGCGCCTAAGCGGGGGCCCACCTTGGGGATTTCGGCTGGCTGAAGGACCGGGGCATCTGGCCATCCTGACAATAGCTAAGGTGAGGCGATTCTCATTTATGGGGAAATTAAATTCGAAATACTCGCGACGGCAAATTATTTACCCTCGTCTTTCATTTGAAGGAATGCCCGCAATACCTAAGTTCATTTAATTCATTATAGTTTGGAATTCTTCTCAAAACTTTTTCTTTAAAAATGCGAAGGTTAAAATTGCATAAATATGATCGTATTAACAGTTATACTGTGGTATTAATTATAAAATCAAATATCGTTAGAGATCAACCATCTACTACGCCGGGCTATGTTTTGTTTCGGATCGCTTTACCAATTGCACCATTTTCAATTAATTTTAGTAGTCACTAAAAGAGATTTTAAATTTGAATCAAAAGACAAAAGAAACAAGAATGGCGTCTGCAACTTATCGTTACATATGGTTTAACCGGCTTCTGGTAATTTTAGTTCAACCTCGTGTGCTTCAACTAGGAGTGCTTCACTGGAATCTTAAATGCAACTCTTCAGAGTTCATCAACATTTTCACGTATTTTCTATGTACAATTATATTGCCAAGGGCATCGATTAGACTTGAAATTAAATGATTAAATAGGGCATCCTGTTGTATATACATGTAGCTGTAGTAACCTTTAGTTATTCAACACTATATATGCATGCATCGTTAAGAACGTATCAAAGTAGTCCCGTTCTATTTTCATCCATGACATCGACACAACAACGTGTTTTTGGGGAACGTATAATCACTCAGCCTGTCACCTGGACATTTTTCTCTTCAACAAGCAATCAATTTTGAAATATTTATGGCAGGCAATTCCTGTAACAACGTGAATATTCTCCGAATGTATGAACCTCGAGATCGCAGCTGCTTTTTAAATACTTGATTATTAGTTTAAAAATTTCAGCTCATGTTTTGGAATACGAGAAATTACTCGATAAACAGTTGACAAAATCTTGAAATCTTTCATTGGATGATGAAGTGAAATTTCTCTTATTCTATGGCGATGCCTGGAAATGGTATCTGAATCTTCCTGAATTTGTATACGTTATTTGAAGGAATAATTCTAAACGAATAATGGCAAAGAATCTCTACTGTATAAGAATTAGTCTGAAATGTGATTGCTCCAATTACGTGAATCTAAGCGTTTGCTTAATTTATTCATGGACATAAGCTGGGGTTGATTCCTCGCATCTTTTTGCGTTTTCACTGTATATAAACTTGCTTTAAAATTATCGCAAATTTAAAATAGCAAGCAGTGAGGCGCGTGTATCGTTACTATTTACTTCAAACCAGCTGTGCCGATTTTTAAAACCAAGACTACAAACTTCGCTCTTCCCAAAAGAAAACTTGTATACAAGAGCCATATCTAATTTTACAAAACAACTTACGTAAGCACTTATAAGGGTTACTGGAAATATGCGTTAAATATTGAAACTTGAAACTGTAACGAGTGCTGTAACTGTAACTTGTGCTATTTTATCAAGAAATTATTATAAAGCTGACTTTTTTTAGCATGGTGAATTATTGCAGTTTGTAAAGTATATGTTTGTAATTTCTTAAAGGTCCGGCCTAAAAGTAAGGCATATAATATACTGAGAGAGGGGGATGTTTTACTGTGCCTCAATGGAGTCCCTTCGGAGGATCTTAATTACGATCAGGCAATGGACATCATGGATTCTGACATCAATGACTTGACGTTGGACATATCGAGGTCAGTAATCCGTATTCTTACTAACCGTTATTTGCCTTTGATGCAACAATGTAAACAGCCATTTTTTGATACACATTTTAATTTCAATTTTCATTTAGAGATGAAGTTGACGATGAAAATGCTAAACCTGCTCAATCTGTCAAACAGGAGGTTGACAAATTTGATGCCAAGGTGAGCTTTCATGTGCATGTACATTGTATATTTTAGTCAGCTGGTATACATACGCGAAAATTTGTTTTTGATTCTAAGAAGTTAACTTTTGTATTTTTAAATACATCCATGTACAATTGTACTTACTTAAGACGTTCCTCGCAACTGGTGCCCTGCCGTTTCCTTTGTTTTATCCGGGGTGGTCCTATGGACCCATCCCCTGCCTGTTCTGTGTCAGTCTATGGGGCCAGGGGATTCCCTGCATGCCCTCGTGTAGGCGCTTATACATCTACTTATTTTCATAATTCTTTGGCAGTATTTATTTAGTAAAACTTTTTATACCGTAAATGTGTTTTGACGTACAGTTATCAGTTATCGTGATTCTAGAAAGTGACGATAACTACACGAAATTTGTTCAAACTTTTCAAATGTTTCGCAACTCACAAAAATCAGCAGGTTCCCCACAGTTAAGAAACCTCTACTCATTATCGTTGTGAAGGCTATCACACTTGAATTTTAAAATGCGGCAGTGTTTTATGACATAATTTTAGGCTCATTGTATACATGTACCTGCACTAATTTTTCTGTAAATTTTCAGTTTATTGTTTAATGGTATACTTTTGATTTAGAGCTGAATACATTGTCGCTTCAATTACAATTAAGATGTATGTTTAGACGCTATCTTGGCAACAGATGATGTTTGAAAAAATCTTATTTTTCCGGTTGCTCAAAAATCCGTTAAATATTTTAACTGGTTTCATTGTGTGTCGGAAATAAACCTGCATATATTTAAAACATAGTTTAATCACCGAATAAATTCAACGTGGAATTCAACCGGAAATAAATTCAAGTTATTGCACGATGTGAAATTTAATTGTTACTTATTTCTACGTCAAGCTAAAAAAGCGATATTTAAATGCTATAAAAAATACATGTGTATATGCAGCCACACCTGTTATGTACAGTATTTGTGAAGTTTATGTCTGAATCAGACGTAAATAAAAACTCGTAAAAAGTTATTAAAGTTGCTCATGCCAACTATTTTTGATATTTATCTATTTTAATTATTTTAATATGTAAGAAAGTTAGCAAAAAAATAACAATAATATATCTCAAATCTATTTGTTGGGCCCCGGGTAATGGGTAAGACTGAATTAGACTATCATAATCTATGACAATACTCGAATACAGCATTCTCTAGAATCTAATTTTACACTTAGCTTTAAATGTTTGGCTGGGGATTCAGACTTGACTCTAATCTTATTTCACTTTGAGCTCTTGAAGCTCAAGTTGAAGTGCGCGGTGTGCTTCTATTACTTAACATCCTTAGTGCTTTCTTATTGCTTAAAATCGGACGTTTTTCAAGCATAGGCTTACAAATTAATTCAAACGAAAGATGTCTGATTTAGAGGTATGTAACCAATATTTGAAAATGTTTTTAGAATGGAAAATAGTATCTTTTCATCTTTTGCGTGTTAAGCCTGTTTCTTTAAATACTGTACACTGTGTAGAGGCTCTGTTTTTTAAAAAAATATCTTAAAACAATAATTCGCTCTATTCTCTCTAATCTGGCTAAATTCCAAAACATAAAGGGATTTCCTGCCCTTTTTTTCTCCCTCCCGTCAGTAAAATGAAGACGTTAAATGTTTTATTTTGTGGCAAATGGCTCGCTTCCTTCTGTTTTTTGGACTGACACGGTAAGCTTCTTCTGAACTAAGTAGAAGAAACTTTGTGTTAAAAAAAATGAAATATGTAATACATATTGCGGCAAATATAATAATTTATATAATGACCAATCTTAAGATTAAAAATACTGAACGTTGGATTGTATGTTAACACTTGCTGTGCTCAAGTTTAAGTTACTTAACAATTTCTTAATGCCATCTGTTTAATGCCATAGTTGAATGGTACCTTACAAAGTTTGTTAATTCTGATGGATAAGCCGCCGACTTTAAAATAGTTTTTTGCAGTTAAAATGGAAATCCAGACTATAGATGGCGCTGGGATAGTAAAAGTGGTGTTACATGTGTAATATGCGAAACATTCTATCGTTAATACATTGTGACAGTATAATAATACTAAATTGCGTTGTTTGTTCAACTTTTAAACTCCATTTAGGAACTGAGTGACGAGACAATGTCATCGGAAGAAAGTGATGAAGCTGAAGAAACAGAAACTTTTACTAAGCCGAAGGATGTAAGTCTAGAAGCGCACCCAGGAACAGAGCCCATAAATCCGGAAATAAACCAAAGCCAACTTTCGGAGCAAATAAAAACAGGCATTGAAACTCAACCACCTGATAAGCATCTTCCGGTAGAATCAAAGGACACTGAAGAGGTACGCTTTTGATTTTATTAAGTAATGAGAATAATACTATTTTATTCACCAGAGTCATCATAATGCCAGGTTCTAGAAAATACATTTACGATGTTCTCCAAAACACTTTCAACAGAAAATATTAGGTTAGCCCAGCATGATCGGCGTAGATTTGACGTTATTTCATTATGCATAAAACTGTTAATTTTTAGATATGGGCTGCCAATAAACTGAAATTGTTAAAGAATGAATTTAGCGTGTGTTTTAAAGTAATCTGCTTGGAAACTAGTAACATTTTACTGTGAAAATCATCTTGCTAATTTACTTTTCATTTTGATCAAGTAGGGATTTCCGAGTTTGGTCATTGGATCAGTTGTTAATGACTTAGATTTTCGTGGTTTTCCAAAGTAGTTTAATGGCTTACACAGTTCCTCTAAAAGTCGACCAAGAACGTACTCCATTTGTTCTCTTGTTTAGGCGTTCATTTTTATTATCCCCAATCGAGAGTCTAGCACAGGTTCTTGGATATGTTTGCTCTACATGTAGATGTACGCCACATTATGCATATACATGTAATTAAATAAAATTGAAGAACCTTAAAAACAACCACATAATTTAGTATAATTTTGAAAATAAATGTTTCTACACGAACTTACATGTACATAAGAGTGAAACTAAAAATATGACTGCATACAAATTTCTCTTGAATTACGAAAAATTTCTTGTTGCTTCGATGTAAGCTGTACAGATCGAGTAGATATAAAAAAGTATTTGGAACGGAGTAAAACACTTCTTCAATGCTTTCTTTTTCTTTTTTCCTTAATTTTTAATTTAACTTCCTGATTTTTACTTTTGCCGCAGTACGCATTAGTAATATACGAACAGTGTATATGTAGGAAATATTTCTCATTCACAGTGCATTTTTCTAATTCTTAGCCGCTGTCGTATAGTAAATTGATAGTTCCTGGTTATTTTCAGGGAAAGGAGGCCATATCATCCGTTTCAGTTACCAAAGATGAAACAAGGTCAGCGTCGACAACCGATACACTTGAGCAACCCGATCAATCCAAAGACGCGTCTGTTAAAGTTCGTGAAACCAAAGATCATTCGGTAAGCGAGAAGCAAGTCGAAGTGGACGAGGAAGAAACAGAAGAGGAGGACGAAGAAGAGGAAGAGGAGGAAGAAGAAGAGGAAGAAGAAGAAGAAGAAGCGGAAGAGAAAGTAATAGAAACAACTGGACGAAACCAAGTAGTAACCCTTGAACCCATTCATCTGGGTGGAGAAAAACATGGCGACCAAGACCAGCGATGCAGCAGTGCTCCAGTAAAAACAAGCTTCTTGACAGCCAAGGATATTCGCTCGTTGCCGACGTTCAACACGATCATCCGCGGATTTTCTGCTCCACAACACCAGCACATTTCTCTTTCTCAACAGCAGCTTCCTCCTCCGCAACCACAACCGATTCCTCCGGTGGAAGGTAGGCCCGCTTTTGGCCGGTCTCCAAGCGAAAGTTTCGTTAATGCAAGAAACGTCTTTCAAAGTCAAAAAATTCGGCAAGAAATTGAGCAGTCCTCGCCGTTGATCTTGGAAGACGGTGTAGTTCGAGGCAACACATTTCGGCACAATCCTTATCGAGGAGGCGATGGTGATTTGAGTGCTTCGGCCCAGGATTTTAGCAGAAAATTTACGCCGTTTAACAGAAACCCGCCAATCGACATGGGTTCCACGGGCACCATGTTCAGGGTTAAGAAGTTTTCTTCGACCACCAAAAGTGAAACGTGGACCCCAAGTTCGGGCTTTGACAAGAAAGATTACTCTTCTTCTCGACAGGTAAGTTTCACATTCTTAAACGACGACTTTTATTTACAAATATTTCGAAATTTACGAGATCGCTGCAACATGCAGATAACTTGAAATGGATTAAGATCTGGGACAATACCGTATTTCGAAAAACGCCCTGTGCCAGTTGTGTTGTTTTAAAATATATTAAACTCCAGTTAGTTAAAAAACGTCTTTGAGACGTTTCGGAATTTGTATTTGCAAAAACAAAAATAAAATTAACATAATATTACAAATTTGTGCAGCTTTTATGAATTTCGAAGTCGTGCTATTCCCGTAAAACAAAATGAAGCAAACGAGTTGGGATTATTACGTAAATACTCTTGAAATTAAATCCATTTTCTACATTTTTGAATAAATATTTGTATTTATGATCGTTGATGGCCACCTGTTTGACCATTATATCCATCATGTCGAATGTTTTATTTAAAGTTGAGCATCCTATAGGGGTGTCCGAATATGGCTGTGCTGAATTTCCGATATTTCTTAAAGTCGTTTATTGATTTCCGTTTTATTTTTGTACGTGCGATTGATTTCCGAAGAAATATTTTAAATAAACTTGGCCGCCTTCCCAAAAGTTGAAGGGTTTGAGGGACACGCCGGATTAAACTTAACGAATTAAACTTGTGGCACAAATGGCATTGCCGGGCTAATAAAGTTGTGCATCGGCTTACAAAGCACCATATGCATCCCGAAAAGTCAGCTTTCATCTTGTCTAAATAATGTACGACATTTTTCAGCAAATTGCAGCTGTTGTTTCGAGAACTGGCAGCAATGTGTTCCCGCAGGTACTGCGGTGGAGGATAGGGCAACGTGTCCCAAATGGGCAATACGAACCTAGGGCAAAAAAGCTGCGCAGAAAATTCTGCGCTTCTTTGTTGTGCTCGAGCATTTAAGCGAAGCCCCCATCCTTTAATTTAAAACAAGAGTTGCCCAGTTTTTGTTGCTATTTTGGAAGTTCAAGGCTGGTAGACGCCGTCGAGAAACTTTCGCTGATTGGCGGTTTTAGCAAGCTGCTTGGGAAAACGCATTTATTTGATTTTAGCTCGCATGTTTTTGAAAATTGCGATGTTTAATTTTCGAAATAATTGGATTCGAAAATTAGTAACTCGAGTGGACCGTACGCCATCGAAGGATATTTCGGTGAAACTAATACTCGGTGGCTTCCTGTCAAATTTCCCCGTATCGGAATTCATTGAACCAGGCAAAAATTCTTAACTTTCTATTAGAATGGATTAAAATGGATATTGAGGAATTTTAACTGATGCGCCCTTGCTGATAGATTTGTATGAAAACACCAATAAAATGCTGAGAACTCTCTCAATTATTAGATCTTTAGGCGCCCGCGCATGCGCATATTTTACAAGATTTCCCTAAAACCATTCCAGTTAGGGCCGGGCTGCTGCTTTTTTGGCCACTTTCAAAGGGATTGTCTTTTATCCAATTTTACAGCCGTCGCGCTTGCCCACTTTCAGAAAATGGCCACCTTTTAGGCCTTCCAGAAAGTAGCAACGGCTGTTTAACCACTCATTGACACCCCCATGGAATTAATAACCATTATTTAAATTATATTGCTCCATGTTGATATCTTGCATTTACATAACGCAACTAGCTGGAAAACCCGGCTTTTCACGGGGTGTAATTAAAAAACTCGCCTATTAAGACACACGTGTGAAACCATTA
>JAQGBX010002173.1:0-21417 GCA_034698745.1 Megaphyllum sjaelandicum | reverse complement strand
CAAAGTCAGGCAACTTTGTCAAAATTTAATGAAAAGTCAGGCTGAGGTCAGGCAAAAATTATTATTTGGTGAAATGATTACCTATACCCAGGCTTTGCCACCCATCCTTGTTATTGTACAAGTCGATGTGCATGTTGTCAGTTAATTGTGCTTAATAAATAAAAATTAGTGCATTATTGAAGACTTTTTTGCTTTTTTTAAAAAGGAAGCTATTCAACTTTAATTTTAGTCAGGCAAAAGTCAGGCAAGTCGATTTTTCAAATGTGGTGGCAACCCTGTATATAAAAAAAGGCTTTTATTGAAAATGTATCATTTTATGCCTAAAACTTATCTTTGTAATACTCTCAAAACAACGGATCACTGCATGGGCTGACCCTCTGAAGAAAGCCCTCCGCCAGGAGCGTTGTTGTCATCGAAGCTCAAACAAGACTTTTCAAACCGATTGTTTTCACGGTTTGCCCTTACGAGCGAAAGAAGGAGAAAAAGTTCCCCAAAAAAGTACTTTTCGAAATAGATGGGATTGCAGCTGGCTGCCAGGAGCGAGTGTTTCCAAATATGGCCCGGGCCCGTCCGAGGTTGCATATTAGTTCCCATTGAAAGGGTCGCCTAGCTCTCATTGCTCGATGATGCTCCAGCTTTTACAGAGGCGTTTCCTTTCACCCACCTACAGACCCGGGTTCCAAAATAGCGAAAACCGTTACCGTTACAGAGGTGGCCGTGACGTGGTGTCACGTCATGGCCGGGCTCCTCCGGTGGCTCCCCGGGAGCCCGAAATGCCTTGCAAGGCGCGCTCCGTGCTCCCAGAATATTCTGCGGGGAAAATATAACTCTGGAAGTCAGTGTCGAGTTTCGTTCCAGTCTTTATAACTACCGAGACTTTGTTTTGGGAACCCGACCCGTGGGATGCCCCGGCCCCCACTCGTCGGCTATTTTCTAGCCCGGTGACACATTTCGAATCCGTTTGGGTGCAGAACGTTCACCTTTTGGTACAAATGCATCGGTCGATTTGGGTTTCAGCTTCTGGAGTGGATGTGACGTCGATCTGACTTTTTTTGGGGGTCTTCTGCGTAGTTGCGTTTCGATGTGGGTTCATTCTTGCAGTTTGTTTGATATTGTTTACTCAAAATGGAAAAGAAGTCGGTTGATGCAGCGAATCATATAACGGACAACAGGCATCACGAGAATTCCTGATGCATTTTCTTTTTGCATTGTTGAAACTCCTACATCCGAAAATGATCTGGCTGTTTGTTATCCATGCGTAAAGAAGTTGGTTGATGCATATGCATCGAATCATCACAGGCAACGCAAGAGCTGCAACGCTGAATTGAGTAGATGCATTTTTTTTGCATTCTTAAAACTCCTACATTCGAAAATGATCTGGCTGTTTGTTATCCATACGTATAAAAAAGTTGGTTGATGCGTCGAATCATCACAGACAACAGGCATCACAAGAGTTCCTGTTAGTCCTCCTGACTTTTTGTTAATGTTTAGTTGAAACTCCTACATTTGAGAATGATCTTGTTGGTTGTTATCTACATGTGAAGCAGTTGTCAACTCATGGAGTCATCAGTTCTCATCAGGCATTCCAGAGTTCCTATGAATCCGGAATTTTTTTTAATGTCTTGATGTAACCAATGCTATCGTTGATGCATCGAATCATCACAGACAACAGGAATCACAAGAGTTCCTGTTAGTCCTCCTGACTTTTTGTTAGATGTCTTAGTTGAAACTCCTACATTTGAGAATGATCTTGGTTGTTATCTATATGTGAGGCCGTTGTCAACTCATGGAATATCACTTGGCATCAGGCATTCCATAGTTCCTATGACTCCTGTATTTTTGTTAATGTCTGGATGTAACTCCTACATTTGAAAATTATCTGGTTGTACATTTTTGAACGTCTTGATGAAATTAAGATTCGCAGATTTGCCTACTTTTGAGTCATGGAAAATTGTTTTGCTTCAACGTCTTGCAATATCACCTCACTTTTCGTACTTTTTTGGGCATTTCTTAGCAAAGTGATCAAAGTGATCAACGATCAATGGCGGGTAACTTGAAGAACTTAAATGGCAACTTTCTGGCAATTTTGGGCTATGGCCATGTGTTTGGACAGAACATCGTTGAGTCACTAATATGCAAAATATTTGTAAAGTAAATTTTTTCACATTGAGTAGCTTTCCTAGGGATGTGTGCGACCAAAATTGATCTGTTTTCCGACCATAAATTCATCTGCCAAATTGGCTGCTATCACTGCTCATTACCATCCCAAAGAATGAAAGCCATTCTGCTAAAAATAGACAATGTCTTCCTGTGAAATGTTCATTGATCAGAGCCGCATTGTCGGCTATGTAAGACTACAATTTATGATGCTAAAGTATTTAGAATTGGGCCCAACCAATGCTATCGTCACGCTTAATTAAAAACATTATTTTTAAAGCCTTATATTTAAACTTTGAACACAATGATGTTCTGGTCTAGCTTACTTTGTTAACAGAATGTCATATTTGTAATATACCGTACATGCTTGTACTTACATGAGATAAGACATGATTGTCAATTATGCGCTTTGTCCTATGCCCTTGAGAAGATGATAGAATTTCAATTATTGTTTACAATTCATAAGATTCTGGTATGAAATATTAAATGTTTTTGTGTTCGGCGATATATTGTTGTACTTGGACTGTATTATTTTGATAAAACTCGCTGCTGCGACTAGCAACCCTTGAAAATGTTTTGATTTTTCCATAAATCTTCAAAGTTTATGATAATCCATGTCATATTTTAGAATTAGTTGGCAATCTGCTAGGTAGTTTGTTCTCACCTGACTTGTTTTGTCCTCATTCTGTTGAAACGTAATTTATTGTGCTGTTTAACTAATTTGTGGATGTCAACTTCTGCATGTCAACCTCAAAGAAAATGTTGGCGTTCACCTACGCGAAAATTAAGAAATTGCCCGTAAAATATCACACTTGAAGGTTGTCTTATACCCAACAATTGACTTCAATAACAAGATTTTTAAAAATTATTGTAGGTCGATTTTCTTGTCTGTCAAAGAATGGAGTAAAGAACTTCTGTTTGAATATCCATGCAGACTTGTTTTGTTAAGTGCAAAATTGCGCCATGCCCTCATCTGCAATACTCCAACCAATTCATGTTTCAGAGAAACGTACTAAATTGTTATCGATATAGTAGCAACCACACGTCATCCCTTCACATAAATCTTGAGGTTATTTAATTAAAAATTGATTTTCAGGTGATCAGTTTAGGGCACCTTTCCAGTAATATTTTTATGTAACTCATTGATGAATCATCGGTGATTAATGCGATTGTTGCGTGCACGTTCTGCTTGTTCGTTAGTGTTGACACTGCAATCCCAAATATAATATGGTTGCCATATTAACAAAAATAATGCATTGGGATCCCAGAGTTTCAAGAATTCATTTTCTTATTCCTTTTAGGAGTATCTTTACCATATATATTGGAAAAACCTTATGTAGCCTAATCTTTTAAAACTGCAAATAATTTTTTTCTCTTAGAATAATTTGTTTACAACATTTTCTGAAAAGTTATCTTTTTATCTGGTTTCAAGAATTTTTTTCTATCGGTTTTGAATCATCTTCATATCTTTAAAAAAAATGAACTGCAAATAATTGTTTCTCAAGGAAAAATAATTTTTAAACATTTTCTGAAAGGTAATCTTTTTACTTTTTTTTAATTATTAAAAAAAGATATAGGCCTAACGATTTTTTTTTAGATATTAGTGTTTCGAACACGATAATGTTTTTAAATTGTAACAAGTTTGGAGACCCTACATTTGGAGTCAGCAGTGACAAGACACAACATTTCAAATGTCGTTTGCGTTAAATGCAAATTTAAAAATTTAAAATACGGACTACCAAAAATTTCCGAACTTTCTCGGTGTTTTTTTAAATTTTTATTATCCAAAATACCATAATTTCCTATAAAACTGTCGAAAAAAATAGACTCGGATGCCTACGTTGTTAATGGTTTTGCATAACGCATGATAGACTTGGATAACATGACCGAAAATGTGATGATTGATGTTTGACTAACAAGGTTATATCGGCATGCTTTGGAGAGGGAAAACTGACAGCAACTCCTGTTTCGAAGACATCCCTGAAAAGTGTTGCTCAGTTTCAGATCTTTGAAAAACAGGTTGAGTAGGATTTAGCTTCCTCGAGAAACATCAGAGACGCCATCAACAATTTTGGGATGCTCTCATAACCCAGTTCAAACCTGAACCATATTTGTTGATGAATATGCTGTTGCCTCGTGCTAATGCCAGCAGTAGCCTGTTAAGATCTACGAAATGCACCGATCCCATCATTTACTGGGCGTATCTTGTATTGCCAGGATGTTATCTGTGTGACTGGTTGCAAATGTGGCTCATTAAAATCGAAGAAAAAAAAACATGGGTGGAATAAAACTAGTTTTAAGATTTGTGCTGCATTACAAATGAACCGAGTTTTGAAATAATCGGGTAATCAACCAAAGCTATGTTAGTATTCGAAAAGCTAAGTAGGTAGTGTTTATAAACCAGTTTTTTTGTAAATTGTTTCGATTTGTTTTTCTGTGATTGGGGCGTTTGGAGACTTTCAGTTGGTCATAAACAAGTTTTTACTTTTAAAATGCAGGTTGATTGCTTGTTGATCAACAGAGTGAGCTTGGATTTTGTTTTCGGTGGGCTACTCGAAAAATAATGAATTTGAAAGACAGTTTGAAACAAGATTTTATAGGATCTTGTGTATGTCAGGGTACCTCCAGACCTGGAAATATAACTTGAAAATGTCTGGAGATGTCAGGGAAGAATGGCTTATTTTGAAAAAGTCAGGGAAATTGAAGTAGTCGTGTTGTTGCATTCCAAAATTAATGCTTTTACAGGGTTAGCTCAGGGACCATTTTCTGAGTAAAAATTTGAAACATTTTCCGCATTTTTCGAGTACAAATTTGCAAAATATTTCATGTTTTTCGAGGACAAAATTTTAAAATTTCCGACATTTTCCGAGGACAAATTTGGAAAATTCTCCACGTTTTCCGAGTACAAATTGGCAAACATTTCCAGGTTTTTCGAGGATATATATATATTAAAAATATATGATAATTTTCAACATTGCCAATAGTAAATTTTGAAAAATATGTAAATTTTTGAAATTATCTTTGGTCAGGGAAATGTTTTAAAACCTGGAAAAGTCAGGGAAGTTGAAAATGAAGTTCTCCTGGGGAACCCTGTTTGACATTCTAATGGATTTTGATGATATGCATATTTAAATATTTTCTGTATAAAAAAATATATAATATAAATTATCTGGTTGTATAAAATTAAATATTTTTGATATTTCGATGAAAATATTTGAAAATTGATGTTTCTAATGTCCAACTCTTATCATCATTCATTGACCTCTATGTGGCGCTTTTTGAAATTAGCATAATTTTTTCAGTTTTTTATTTTTATTTAAAATAGATGCGTAGGGAATGTGAAATTTCCAATTTTTTCATTATCTATCGGGGAAAAAAATTGTCCATAATATTTAATATCTTGTCTAAAATTAATTGGACCACTAGTTAAGTAGAGCACACTCAAACTACAAGTAACATTTTTGTATTCTGAAAAGGTCACCAATTTCTCCAGACGTCTTCGTTATGTAATTGTCCTAAGACCAATTTTGGCGAATTCAACCGTGTTATTACCATCTATGACATGCGAAAACATAAACATAACACTGACTATCTATGAGCAAAGCATATAATATTTCACGTCTGACGGAAATGGATGTCAACATTCATCAGAGCATCGTAATTAAGAGTTTCAACAAATTAACTATGGCTCTGCCCATGCTTCCTCACCAAGTTCTACTTCCTGTCGCATAACGTTTGAAGGTACCAAGCAGACCTGAGAAGATAGCATTATACGTGTATTTTCTGTCTTAACTACCTGAGATACCCTTGACCGTTGGCAAACTGGACACTTGGATGTGGCCAGCTGACCTGCTCTTGGAAGTGGCGTGCAGCTTTTCAATAATTATATCATCTGGAGGGACGAGTTTGCAAAACCGCTGGCCTGCAATTAATTGCATTTTTTTATTTATTCGTGGAAGCAGTTTACGGAAACGTAATTTTGCCAATGGGTCAACGCGCTTTTGTGAATCGCTGGACGATGACCACTGATATCATCTAGTTTCCTTGTATTCGATTGCTCATCTAAAATGCCATTGCACCTTATTGCCACAGATGATCTTGCATTTTTTGATAGCTGCTGCATTTGTTCGTAACAATCACTTATCTTAGGACTTTTGTATCTTTGCAGACGTTTACTGCCTGGTGCAATTCCCATTTGCGCAAGGCCGGCACCCAGATCGACAACATCGAAGAGGACTTTCGAAACGGCCTTAAGTTGATGCTGCTGTTGGAAGTGATTTCCGGAGAGACCCTCCCGAAGCCCGACCGTGGCAAAATGCGCTTCCACAAGATTGCCAACGTGAATAAGGCCCTCGACTTCATCGCCAGTAAAGGGGTCAAATTGGTCTCTATTGGCGCTGAAGGTAAATTCATTACCAAATAAAGAGTTTGCACATTGCTTCCAACTTTCCAGCAAAGTGCCCCATGTGCGGGCTTTCAAAATATGCAACTTTACATAACAATGCGCAGGTACCCACCATGTATGCCACATGGTGGGTACAACCAGACTTGTCCACTGAGTCACAGTGCGGAGAGTGCACCAAAATTACAATAACTTGCTCTGTTTTCTTTGTCTTTAAACAACACAGTGCAATGTTTTAAAAAGAATAGTTGATTTTTTTTTCTGAAAGAAATTATAGTAAAAAACCTAGGTTTGGAAATTCAAGCAAGTAATTGATACTTGAGAGATCAATGTAAAGTACATGTACGTTTCTTTTGAATGTGAAGTTTAAAATAAAGAAGCTATTTATACCATCGCCATTCCCATCCGCTTCTGACAATACTGTAGATGTCGATTAAAATAATGGCTTTCTAAATGTGGTAATACGAGATTTAATTTTCCATATATTTAGCAATTGGTTCAACGTTTCGATGCATCTGGTCTTCATGAGGAGTTATGTAACTTAGTATAAACATCCAAGTTATTAGTTTTTGAAATACACTTGTTTGTGAAAGTGAAATCTCGTCTCGCTATATTGCAAAAAAAAAAAAACGAATAAAATCCTTGTACTTTTCATTTTGTTTCACTTTTGAGTACTGGTTGGGCACTTAATTTTTAAAGAGCACATCTGATTTAAACTTTACTTACTAACAAGCTAATTGTTTTGTGATACACACAGGCTTTTAGGCAATACCAAAATAATTTTTTTGCATAAAGCGAAATAGCCTATGCAACTCTTGTGTGCTAATCTTAAAATATATATCCTAAGGTGTGATTTATCAACAGTCTAATGTTTATTAGGACTCACTGATAATGTCTGAAAGTGTGGACTGCAGTTAACGGTTTTTAGAACAATCTTAGATAAGTGATCATAAATCTTTGTACAAACAAGACATTGTTGAACTCAATTTTTAATATTTCATTGTCTTTAAAACTAGCTAGTTATTTACAATTGAATTCCTTGTCCTTTTTTGAGGCTACGGGACAGCATTATGAAAATGCTAGTAAAGGTTTTCTGTCAAGATGTCCATATACATACACGTTACGTTGTTCTACTTTCCTCAAATAAAATGTTGAGCTGTCTAAAAGTATCAATATTCTGAAATATTTGCCAGGGCGTATAAGGCGTTTAAGAAATTCAGGGCCCTAAATTTAGACATTTAGTTGCATGATATTATTACTTTTTCTCATGGAATAAAACGATCTAACAAACATAGTTTTGGCGGAAAAAATGTATTTACTTTATGACATACTTTAGTATTGCTTGAGTCATTGCTAATAGAAAAATTCGCTTCGTTTCAATTTTGTAGAAATCGTCGACGGCAACGTCAAGATGACCCTAGGTATGATTTGGACGATTATCTTGAGATTCGCCATTCAAGATATATCTGTAGAAGGTACGTTTTCAAGACCATGGAGCTGTTTTAATAGAAATTGTTTGGGCAACTTGATCTGAAAACTGTTCTTTTTTCAATTTTCTTTCCCAGAAATGACTGCTAAGGAGGGACTTCTGCTGTGGTGCCAGCGAAAGACAGCTCCTTATAAAAACGTCAATGTGCAAAACTTCCACCTAAGGTATCTGTCCTTGACTATTCTTACTACTTTGTACCTGCAAATCGTCATTAAAATTTAAACATGCTGTGCAAATAAATTATTCCGCAGAAGTTAATCTTATCAGGGTTTCAAAGGTGATTTTTCGAATCTATATAGGGAAAGAATACATTCTGTGAATAATCATGATGGCGACAAATCGAAGACCAGTTGACTATATCAAATGGAGCTTGTCTCAACCATTTAATAAATATAGGAAAAATAAATAACAGAAAAATTAACATATAACATCATCCAGCAATTTATTTAAGTTAAGATTGATGATTCATGCTGTGCCAATTTGATTTTTACTCATTAAGCTAAGATTTAATGAAAAGCAAGGAATTAATGAAATATGGCTTTTGGAAGTTTAGAAAATCATCTTCATATGTACATGTCGATATACTAGCCGATTTGATAAAGGAAACCTAGCGAATAGGAAGTTCTTCATTAATTAATTAATGCTAATTTAATGTCTTTCTTCAGTTTCAAGGATGGGTTGGCCTTCTGTGCTCTTATCCATCGCCATCGTCCAGACCTGCTTGACTACTCTAAACTTTCCAAAGACAATCCTCTTGAAAATCTTAACACCGCTTTTGACGTTGCTGAAAAATATTTGGACATACCCCGCATGTTGGATCCTGAAGGTAGGATTCTAAACGTTTATACCGTCGATTGTGATTCCCTGCTGATTTGCAAAGAGGACGTTTGCTTCTAAACATGCAATTTTTCCTGATTTTACAACTTTTAAATTTGTTTCGAGGACATCAGAAATTAAAGATAAGGGCGGTGGTGTCTTGGCATTTTACTCTTAATTGCAACGAAACTTTCTTGCAGATTTCATCAATACTGCTAAGCCCGATGAGCGTGCTGTAATGACCTACGTTTCTTGTTATTACCATGCCTTCCAGGGGGCTCATCAGGTAAAAAGCCTGCTGAGTGGCGTGTGCCTCTGCATTATGGTCATTGCACGTGCTGCTCTTCAGCAAAGTGTAGCCAAGCAGAATAGTTTTGATTAATATGTGTAATTGTGATGATTGTTTTTTGACTAACAAAGACTTCCCACTTTTCAAATCAAAACATGCGTTACCATAAAATTGAAACCCCATAATAACAAAATAATGAGTTGGAATCAAAACTGATGGTTGCATTAATGGTATTAACATTTTAAAAGAGAATAGAGAAATTTCTTTCCCGATTCATTTTTTTCCGTCATAGTGTTGGGGAATGCTGCATTGTTGTAAAATTGCCTCAAGGCTGTATGTGGATGTTTGTTGTAGATGTGATATTAGTATCTCCCTCTAACACTTTTTTGCAGACATGTGTAACACAGCCATGCCTGATGAACGTGCTGTCATGACATACGTTTCCTCATATTATCACTGTTTTGCCGGGAAACAAAAGGTAATTAAATAACGGTCCCATTTGGTTCATTCCATTACCATCCATTATATTTCTCTTAATATTTATTTGCAAATGAGTTTTTTTTTAATGAAAATGTTGAAGAATGTTTGACAGTGGTGTTTGGAATTTCCTTTGTATGTTTTTGCTCACCATTTAACTATTTGTTAACAGCATGGTTTTATCGGTTTTATAGATTTGCCACTCAATGCATAAATTTGTTGGTAAATTATGGTTGTTTTTGTTGTTGTTGATTTAGGCGGAAACTGCTGCCAATCGTATCTGCAAGGTCCTGAAGGTCAACCAGGAAAATGAAAGGTTAATGGAAGAGTATGAACGACTTGCCAGTGATGTAAGTGAAAGTTTATGCTTTTTCACTATCTGCAGGATATTTTTATTGAATATGAAATTTTTTAGACAACTTGTACTTCATTTTATTCTGAGTAATTCCATTTTGTTGTTCTTATTATTTTTAGTAGTGGTATTTTAATGGAGAATATTGTGGCATTAATTTACAAAGCAATACCTTCTAAAAGCAAATTTTGTTTCCTCTTTCTTCAGCTTTTGGATTGGATTCGAAGGACGACTCCATGGCTGGAAAACCGATCCGTCGATAATTCTTTGTCTGCGGTGCAGAAGAAACTCGAGGAGTTCCGCACGTATCGGCGCAAGCATAAGCCACCGCGTGTTGAGCAAAAGGCAAAATTGGAAACTAATTTCAATACGCTTCAAACTAAATTACGTTTAAGTAATCGTCCCGCGTACATGCCAACTGAAGGTAAAATGGTATCGGTAAGTAACAAATTTGCATAACCTCATTTTTACTCTGTACCATCACGTTATGGACATGATTAGTACAACTTCATTTACTTTATTATGCTATTTAGATAATAATTTCTTAAAATTATTTTGTTGGCGAAGGAGTTACCAGTGAGTTGGAAAATGTAATATTCTAGAAATAATTTAAATTTCTGTAATGGACTGTTTACCAGACTGACATTTTTCAAGTATTTCTGCAAACTTCTATAATGTTAACTTAAAATATCTCATTATGCCAACGTTTCAGCCAAATTACTCTCAAGTAAATTCAAATTATTAAATATTATAATTTGTTATAAATTCCATGTCAATAAGTACCCAACCATTTGTATTTATTTTGGTTTATTTTTTAATTCCTTATATGTGGTGAGGAATGGGCATTCTCATTGTAGTTTTAATAAATTGTCGCCTTGGTGTAGGATATTGCCAATGCATGGAAAGGCCTGGAATTGGCCGAAAAGGGCTTTGAGGAGTGGTTGCTGTCCGAAATGATGCGTTTGGAACGTTTGGACCATTTGGCCCAGAAGTTCAAGCACAAAGCTGACATTCACGAGGAATGGACCCGTGGCAAAGAGGAAATGCTGCAAAGTCAAGATTTCAGAAATTGTAGATTGAACGAAGTTAAGGTAAATCTTAGTAGTTTGAATCATGATGAGAAAGTTGATCAGTTTGCAAGCGTGAGGCAGTAGGTTGTTACTCTTTTGGCTTAATCATGTGTAATTTTACATTCTAGGCTCTTAAAAAGAAGCACGAGGCCTTCGAAAGTGATCTTGCGGCTCATCAAGACAGAGTCGAGCAGATTGCTGCAATTGCTCAAGAATTAAAGTAAGCTTAACCCATTTATTGAAAGATGCCTGACATTTATGGAAAAAATTTCTTCATATAATAAATTTTCAAAAATTGCATAATTTAATTTTATATCTTCTGCAAACTCTTTCAATACAAATCTCAAATACTTAGTAGTAACTTAAAATCTAACATATTTTCGTTTCAGTGTTTTAGAGTATCATGACATCGTGACCATTAACACCCGCTGCCAAAGAATATGTGATCAGTGGGATCGCCTTGGAACTCTTACACAGAAAAGACGAACTGCCCTTGATGTATTTTGCTTTTCCCATCTTTGCTTATGCTTATAATTCTATCGGTTTCCACTAAATGAAATTGAACAAAACTTTGTAATTTGCTTTCAGGAAGCTGAGAGGCTACTTGAAAAGATTGATACCTTGCATCTGGAGTTTGCCAAGAGAGCAGCTGTAAGTATGAAACTTGAATGCTTAGATTCATTTGTTACAGAATTTTTAGAAGAAATGAAATTAGTGCACGTACATGTATTTATAAGTTTTTGTTTTAGTTATTATTCTAATAATAAGAAAAATGCAAAGATTTATAAGCCCTGCTTTGACAATCATGGTCTGTGATACAATAAATAGTTAAAACTATTTAACTTTCATTTTAGCCTTTCAATAACTGGCTGGATGGAGCAAGAGAAGATTTGGTCGATATGTTTATTGTTCATACCATGGATGAAATTCAGGTGAGATCATACACAAATTATCGCGGTTTCTGCTTTATGTAGGCATTTATGAAATCAAGTAAAAATCTGCTTTCATCTCCAGGGTCTCATCGATGCGCACGAGCAATTCAAGCAGACTTTGGGCGAAGCCGATAGAGAGTACAAGTCAATAATATCGTTGGTTCACGAGGTTCAAACAATTGCTCAAAAGCACCAGATTCCTGGTGGAATTGAGAACCCATACACTACACTGACGTCCACTGTACGTAGATTTAATTTGCTCTTCCACATCTTTTAAGAAAAATATTTTGATTTCAATTTATCGGAGATATAGGAGATCGTGGCCTTGATAACAAACCGATGATTAATTTCTAAATCGTCCCTTTCACATCTAGCTTTTCTTTACTAATTTCTCACTTTATTTACAGGAACTGTCTGCTAAATGGACTGAAGTCCGTGCGCTGGTGCCTAAGCGTGACCAAGTGTTGCAGCAAGAGCTCATGCGCCAACAGAGTATCCTTGTTAATATTAGCTATAATAAGTTTTTACCAGTCTTCAGGGACAGTAGGGTCACCAATCCTTGTTATTTATTTATTTTTTTTTGCTTAACACCGTACTAAGATAATGAAAGGTTGCGTCGTCACTTTGCTGAAAAGGCCAATATCGTTGGCCCATGGTTAGAACGCCAAATGGATCAAGTGACAGCCATTGGTATGGGCATTCAGGGTAACTTGGAAGACCAACTGACCAAACTGAAGAACCTCGAACAACAAGTTATCACGTACCGACCTCACTTGGATGAACTGGAACGCGTGCATCAAGAGATTCAAGAAGCTATGATCTTTGAAAACAGGTGGGATAATGATGACCTTCCCTTTACAGCTCATTTTCAACAGATTAGCCAGCACTTCAGCTTGATGATGGACATTTTTCTTGCAGATACACTCAATACACAATGGAAACTCTGAGAGTTGGCTGGGAACAACTTCTCACCTCTATCAACCGCAATATCAACGAGGTTGAAAACCAGATCCTGACTCGGGACTCCAAGGGTATCACCCAGGAGCAGCTGAATGAGTTCCGCATGTCTTTCAACCACTTCGACAAGAACCATACCGGAAGATTGGCACCTGAGGAATTTAAATCGTCCCTGGTTAGCTTGGGATATAGCATCAGCAAAGATAGACAGGTAATGCAACTTGCTTCTTGTCAGAGACCGGCCAAAACAATAAGATTTCAAAAAATAGTTACTAATTATCTGGAACTTTTGCAAATGTTTAAGAAGATTTTAGTCTTCAAAGTCAAATTAATAATATTAAGTGTTTTGGGGATTGACGTTAGAGTTGTTACGTACTATTGACAACTCGGTTTTTGCTAGAAATTGCAAACAGTTTCAACTGATGAGATTGCTTGCAATGATAAAATAAAGTCATTAAGTCTCGGCTTTTGTCGGATTGAAATCTGATGGATTTTTTACATGGAAATTAAAAAAGGATAAATCTGTAGAACTAGTCAAATTAACCTGACCACATACTCACACCATATTAAGAGCAGCCATCTTGGATTTTTAAGTAGCCAGCTTTGACGGCATTCTGCTTTATTTGATTTAGTGAGAATTTTTTTAAATATACTTGTTTTCTATTTCTGTAGGGTGACACCGACTTCCAACGCATAATGACTATAGTGGATGCCAACAACACTGGCTACGTGCACTTTGACGCCTTCCTAGACTTCATGACGAGAGAAAGTACAGACACGGATACGGCCGAACAAGTCATTGACTCTTTCCGCATTCTTGCAGGGGATAAGGTAAGACACGAGTTTCCTAGATATTCCAAAGTTGGCTGTATGGAACAATTTATCAGTAATTTGTTACAACGAGCTCCTTGCTTTTCCAATGTTTAGCCATACATCACTGCCGAAGAACTGCGCCGAGAATTGCCACCCGATCAAGCGGAGTATTGCATCCAGCGAATGGCGCCATTTAAGGGACCTAATGCCACGCCTGGTGCCTTGGATTACATGTCATTTTCAACTGCGCTTTATGGAGAGAGCGATCTCTAAGCCTTTTTTTTCCGTCTTTTATTTTTGAAACATGAAATTCGCACTCTCGTTTTGTCACTATCATCACAATCATCAGGAAAGCAAAACGGGACAGAAAATCTGCACTTTGCGCCCCATTGCAAATCTAATCACGAACTTTTCCCCAAGTCCAGAACTCTTCAGCTTTTTGGGTATTTTTTTTCCCGTTTTTCTTTTTTAAAAAACCAACTCCAAATTGGGCCTCTGTGTGATTCTTGCGTCCATGAAATTGCACATGTACAGTACAATTGAAAACACGTGGGCTCCGAGTCCTGCCAGCGCGAGTGTTGGTGCCTAGTCTTGAATTTCTGGTTTTGCTGTTGTCGCTGCTCTAACACAACACATGCCTTATTTTATCTTTCTTTAACCCCCTTTCGACAGCAATGTCGACCAGCAGCTTAACTCGCTAAACAGAACATTTTCTAACTTTTGGAATGTTATTTTTACTTTCTAAGAAAAAAAAATTCGCATTACACCAGCTGTGAAGCGGTGAAAACTAAACGTAAGGTAAAACTTGGGTCCTTTCTCTTTTTACCCTTACTTGCACTCCTTACTGTACGTGCACGATCGAAGTTCATCTTTCATATCATGTCATTCGTGTTCAATTTAGGATAGTCAGCTCCCCTTTGCCCTGGAATCCGATATTAGGCAAGGGATCCGAAATCATGTACCAACTGAGTTCGGCTGCAATTTGATATTAGTCATAATTCGAGATAAGAATAGCTTTACGTTTTACCTTGCACTAAAAGGGGTTTTTTACGAGGGCCCTAGTACATGGACACGTCTGGGAGTGCCGGTTTGGTGCCATCATGGCTGTTAGCATCTACCAAGCTAAGTGACAAAATGGTGGGCACCAGCAAATGGACTGTTGCCTCGTGCCATTATTAAGTGACAATTTTTGGTAGTATCTGGAACACGATTTTAAGCTGACGTGAATCGACACTCCTGACATGTACAGAGCACAGCAGAGTATCCTTTTTCATTTGTTTTAAATGTTAGCCGTCAATTGATGCGATGTCAGACTCTAAATTGATAGCATTTTGAAATAAATGCGACAATTGTTTGTTGGATCCACGTTGAATGTGTCTTGAGGGATCCTATCGTACAGATAAGTGCCTGTTTGTAATAGTATTCTGGCACTGGCACAGTAGGTCTGTTGCAGAAGATGTGGTGCCACCGCTCAGTGTCACCTTTGTGGAAAGCTTTTGCTTCTCTGCAGTGAATGCAAAAATGACCATGTTGTCAAAATGGTGCATGAGACTACTGTTGTACTGGTACCATGATGGGATGGCTGCCTGTACCGCGTCTTCATTTATGTGGCCATCTGAAGGAAGAGGAGCTTAATGGCCGAATGTTCTAAACTGCGATGATGTAATACCTCGTGTGCCATATTGACGCTCAAATGCTTTTGTGTTCCATCGCCTTTCGATTACCTACGAGAGGGTGTAGCAAGTAATTCGAATACGCTTTTATAGTCGACTTCGGCACAATCTGCAGCAGTGTGGTCAAAATCGATAGAACGACAATGACATTTCCCGTAGAAAGAAGAGCAGTTGCATCCTCTAGGTTCTGCATCAAGCCCTCGGATCCTCACGCGCAGCATGCGTGGATCAGCGAGTCAAATTAGCGAAAGTGAATTGTAAAAATGGATTTCTGGTTGTGATATTGGCCGTCAAACGGGGGTCACGCGAGCCTCGTATGAGCACTGAACTCTGAAAACCCCGCAAGGATAGTTTCTAAATCTGGAAGAAAACAATGTGGCCTTGTATTTCAATAATATCAGACTTTTTAAAACAGGAAAATTTTGATAGTTCTATTTTGGATGTGATATTCAAACGTCTGCCAAGTATCTTTATTTAGTTAGGTATTTATATGCTCAGCGACGTAGGACAGCGGAATTTTTGGAACCGTATTTTGAATTTTGCTCAGCGAGAAAAGGACTCGCCGCAGTTTTCTATCCTGAAGCAGGCTAGTTGAGCTTTTGCCACGCTATGCGTACTGCCATTTAATCAGGGATGGCAATATTTTAATGACCGTTAGCGCATTCTATTAATTACGGTTGTGGTGTTGTAAAGTAAACGTGTCTGTGCTTCCATCCCGCTCTCACCCTTTTCTTGAGATAGCCTCCATATCAGCTATGTGCAGGATTTGATTGACAAATTTTACTTCAAATTAATTTATTCTCTAAATAATACTACAAATGTGTGTATAATATTAATGATAGCTTACGAATCGTAGAATAATGGTAGATTTTAATAACATTTGTCGATATCGGAATTCACGCAAGTGTTTCAGCATGGTCCACAGCACTCCCACCTCCCCCACCTATGCAATGAATCCAGAGTTTACGGTAATTATATGCCTATCGAATTATTGCTTTTGTAGAGTACCAAATTTTTATTTTGTGTTTTTAATTCGCTTCGTGATTACCAAACTGTGGGCATTCTATGGACATCTATCAATAATAAAAAAACCTATTTACAATTGCGAGCTTTTGAGAAATCGTTTATTATCCAGTTTTGGGTTGGATTTGTTTTGAAAGTCAGGGAAATTCCACGTAGTCAAGCTATTGCGATTCAAAATTTATGCTTCTAAATACGTGGTTAGCTCAGAGCACATTTTCCGAGTAGAAATTTGCAGTTTTCCACGTTTTCCAAGGATAAATTTGCAAAGTTTTCCATGTTTTCCGAGGACAAAATTGCAAAATTTCCCTACATTTTCCGAGTACACATCTGCAAAATTTTCCATGTTTTTCGAGAACAAAATTTCAAAATTTCCCACGTTTTTCGAGGACAAGTTTTCAAAAAATTTTGACGTTTTCCAAGTAGAAATCTGTAAAATTTTCCTCGTTTTCCGAGTACACATTTGCAAAAATGTCCACGCGTTTTCCGAGTACCGAATTGAAGAGTTTTCCAGTTTTCCGAGGACAAATTGCAAAAAGTTCTCACGTTTTCCGAGTTCGAATTTTCAACATTATCCGAATACAAAATTGTCATTATTAAATTTTGCGAAATATTTTCATGTGTCGATTTTGGGAAATATGTCAGTTTTCACGTTGTCATTGGTGAGGGAATTTTTTTTTTAAGACATGGAAAAGTCGAGGAACTTGAAAATGAAATTTCTGGGGGAACCTTGTAAAAGTGCCATTCGTAATCTTTCTGTTAGAGTACCCCTAAAATATTTCCTCTCGGTCTATGCCCAATTTAAGTATGCGAAAAGACCAGTATGGTGACTCCGCCCACTTTCACCTAGCCACGAGCTCATGTTGCCGCACAGGAATTGTGTATGAGAGAAATGTCGTTCACTTAAGTGAGTTACTCACTCCTATGCTTCATTCACTAAAGTTAACTACTTCATCGTTCACTAGTTCGAACCGGACTGTCGTTCACTTACTCCCTCGAGTCAACTAGTTTTTTTTTATTCGTTCACTCAGTCATACATTATCGTGTGACAGCGGCACGCTTCACTCGTTCTGTTGATTTCAACATGAAAGGTACCGACAAGAAGTGTTCCTATACTGGTTTTTTTCGTATTGTGATGCAGACGAGTAGTGGTGCCCATCGCGTTTGATGTTACTTCATGTGATCAGTGACAAATGTCTTTGTTTACGTGAGAAAGTATCAAGATGAATACGGTAAGTTAATTTAATTGTTTTATTAGTTTTTCGTTTAATTCGGTTGAAACTATAGTAGCTAGATGCGTTACATCGCATTTTAATCGCGTACGGATGATTCGATGGAACGAGTAGGCCTACTAGTTCTTTGGAATGCTCAGACTATGGTAACCTCAGACTGCTCAGACTGACCAGAACAATAACATTTAATATTGTACTCTGTCTTTAAGTTAAATCAATGCAAAAGAAAATGATTAGTTGGTGAACATTCATGTATTATGTTGGCGCGTATAACTGCCAAAGTTGAAATACCGGTATGCAAATTAAAAATTGTTTTTGAAGCATTGAATTATCATATCATTTTGAAGATTTAGTCTGCAGTACGAGCTATTTGACGCAATTAATGTTGATACGAATTAATTCATGGTTCGATCAGCTGCAGTTTTTCATCATTTTATTCATTTTCCTAACATAACTTCGATGTTCAAGGATTGGTGGTATTCGACGTCTATTAATTAAGCGAATGATATTGAAAATTGAGACAATTCCTCCTTAATTTTTCAAAGCGCGCTGAATCATCCTGCGAATTGCCGCCATTTGTGGAGCAGTTTTAGTGGCTGGAAATTGAAATTACTAACTTCGTTATTAAACTAAACTTTAACTATAGGTTTCTATTTTCGCTCCTGAATTTTGAGGTAACTTGCCATAGTTGGATCCAGTATAGCCCGACCTGTTGCGAAAAAACTTCGTACATGTATTTTGATTACGAATCGGACTTTTGACAGTCTCGAAGTCACGTGTGCAATAACAGCGATAATTTTTGAGTCATAATGAGTGAGTAGCGATTCCATTAATATAAAATTGGCCTTACCGGTCAAAGCAGCCAAGGGGGTTGACTGAAGACAAGGCGGCTTGTGGATAAAGAATTATGATGTTGTTTATTTCGGCAACTTCATTGTAGCCGGCATGTTGGGGGAAGGTTATACCCGTGGATTGCCTGACGAATTTTAAATGAAATTGTTATGTGGCAAAATTATCAAATTTGGCAAATGAAATTGCAGATATGCTTTGCAAATTAAAGCGAACTGTACTTAATACTGTCATGACAAAGCTTCTGTGGGTGAGATTAAGAATAGTCTTGCATGAAGGCAGTGAGAAAATGGGAATGATGGAAATCCTGATTTTAGCATCATTACTGATGGGGCGTGTTGTGGATACTACCATAAGTAATGACTATTCAGGTTGCGTGTATGATTAATTCTGTCATTAGTATTGACTATGTAAGTTTCTCCCACCATTAATCTGGTCATCAGTAATGACCATGTCGGTTTTCCCCTATAGACAACTCGTATTCCCAAATTGCGCCAGAATGACTAGGAGAAGTTGTTAACACCAAGCTGACATTATCAAACACTACTTACAATTTTTTTTATAACAAATATCATTTTAAACATACTGTATGTATGTAGATACATATATACGATTAAATATATGTATTTTTAAAACGCAGCATGTTATTTTGGTAAGGTCAACATGTTTAGCATGTTTTTTGACATGCATTGCTTATTTCGATCCAAATCGCCGCAGAACCAACGTTATCAAACGCTTTCACTGCATTACTTTATACAGATACGCGTTTCTAAGCAAAAATAATAATTTCAAATGATCGCGTGAGGTTGAAATGTAATGAAAGCGAATGATGCAATATATTTTAAAGGTAATGTTATTATTAATGAACTTGCCTGGACTGCCTGCAACCATGCAAAGCCACGTGCACCTGACACCCTAATAGGAAAAAAACAATAACAGGTATACACGTTTATTTTTAAGGATTGTGGTAATTCAAAGTTTGATACTTTCGGTACCTTTATATGCTTCGCAATATTTTGGAACATAAGCGTAAGCAACTCGGTCCATGCTAATGTTGGATGGAGATCCGGATATAAACTCTTCTTGATCGAACTCGAATAACTGGAAGTGAAAATTGGGATTGAATAAATGAATGAATTCGAAAACATAGGGACGTGCAAGTGAAAGAGGCACTTTTATACCTCACCTTTCCGGTTAATGGTTGGTTCCTCCTTGGTTTCGACAGATTTCCATAAATGTGATTCAGAATCATGAAAGCCCCATTGTAATCGCATTTGTTTATAAATGGTGATTGGTGGACAGTACAGGCGTGGCCGAAGTTTTCTGTTGGCTGGAACAGTTACACGTATATTATTTTTTTTAAATTTTATAATTTGATCGCTCATTATGTGCACCTTTTTCCGAAATATAATGACATTTCAATAACCCCAGCGCCCTGACATGCATAGTTGGACACCATATGTATGCTACATATAATGGTCTCGTATTGGGCTATTATAAGAAGACGAACTATTTCCATGTTACTTTATAGGCATGGATTTTGATGCTCTCTATAGGGCAAAAATGTTGTTCGACTTTTAAAATTAAATTTTTTTTTTAATTTTAATGTGGTTTATATTTCCGCATAAATCGAAATACGCACTAATTGAATTAAAAATCATCGAAATATTGTTTATCGGCAAAGTCGTTCTTGTTTCAAATCTGCACAGTTGAGCATTTGCCCTAATTGTAAATGTCCGGGCCACGCTGGAGAATTTGAAGTGTCCGGGGGACGCCGGAAATTTAGAAATGTCCGGGGGACGCCGGAAAAATGGAAATGTCCGAAAGATGCAGGCCAATTGAAAATATCTGGGCGATGACGGGCAAGTAAACATATCAGGCAAGTTTCAGATAATATATATGTCAAATTATAACAATTAAAACTTTAAATGAAGAAATATATTATATGTACGACTTATATTATATATACGACATTACGTATGGCGATTTTTGTATTTTTTCGACCCCCGCCCACCCCCCTTTGGTAAGATGTCGTGATTTTGGCTCGACCCCTCCCCTATAGCTACCCCATAATCTCACGTGAGATTTTTCAAAATGCGTATTCTTAGTGCAAATACGTTAATCTGTGCTTGATTGTGTTGGATTAATTTTAAAAAACATAATTTGCTTCATTATTTTTTTAAGGCTAGTTAAGAATAGTATTTAAGGCTAGTTAAGCATATAGTATTCAAGACTACATGTCCGGAGGACACCGGAAAGTTGGAAATGTCCGAGAGATGCCGGAAAATTAGAAATGTCCGGGGGACGCCGGAAAATAAGAAATGTCCGGTGGGTGCCGGGCAATTGGAAATGCCCGGGGGTCGCCGGACAATTAGAAATGTCCAAGGGCCGCCGGACAATTAAATATGTCCGGGGGACGCCGGACAATGGATAACGTCCGGGGCGCGCCGGACGATTGAAATGTTCCGGGGGACGCCGGACAATTAGAAATGGCCGGGGGCCGCCTGACAATTGGAAATGCCCAGGTCACGACGGACAATTGAAAATGTACGGTGGACGCCGGAAATTTAGAAATGTCCGGACCACGCAGGACAATCGAAAACGTCCGGGGTGCGCCAGGCAATTGGAATGTTCAGGGGGATGCCAGACAATTAGAAATATCAGGGGGACGCCGGAAAATTGGAAACGTCCGGTGGACGCCGGACAACTGGAAACGTCCGGTGGACGCCGGACAACTGGAAACGTCCGGTGCACGCCGGACAACTGGAAACGTCCGGTGGACGCCGGACAACTGGAAACGTCCGGTGGACGCCGGACAACTGGAAACGTCCGGTGGACGCCGGACAACTGGAAAGGTCCGGTGGACGCCGGACAACTGGAAGCGTCCGG
>JAQGBX010002172.1:0-21418 GCA_034698745.1 Megaphyllum sjaelandicum | reverse complement strand
TATGGCCGAAATAGGACATTAAAACCATCAAAGGTCAAAGTGGCGACATTTTTAGACTAGCTTGAAGTGGGGCTTACTTTTTTTTCTGGCCCGGGCCAATGTACAGCTCTGCCCGGCCCTGTTTATGAGTGGATTGAAAAGTTCAGAAATGTAAAGACATTAACTGTGAAAGATGTTCAAAGAAGTGGACGGCCAGTGTCTGTCAGAAATTCTAAGTCAGAAGTTTTGACTCAAAAGCCAGCATATACCGGCTTTTTTGAGCGAGGCATATACTCGTTGCCAGAACGATGGGCAAAATGCATCTTCCAAAATAGAAATTTTATTGAATAATAGATGACGTTTACATGTATTTCAATATAAAAGTTCATGAAAATTCATATAGCTTTTTTGAAAAAATGATTGCGGAAACTTGATGAACACCCCTCGTAAATGTACACTGAGTGATCAATTTATTATGACTACCACCATAATTTGTGAAATTGCCTGCTTCTACGGGCTTAACGTCGTGTGACCGTGTCCTTTGATAAAAATGGTGGATATAAAGAATTACTATTATTTGATCAAGCTATACTGAACCTGAAAATTGGAAAATAGCGTGATTTGAGTATGGCAAGATTGAGGATGCTAGAAGAGATGCTATACTTTTTTTTTTCTGAAACAGTCAAGCTCACTGATGTTTTTGTACAACAGTATAGTAGGCTAAGGGTACACCAAGAATGGTCCATAATTTACGAGATTTGTCAACAGAGGCTGGCGAGAATCGTGAACGGTAATAGACAGGACATCACCATGTACATTCCATCTTATTATAATGCATTAAACACAAAGTCAGCACATATGTGCTTACTGGCATTTCTGAACATGCATCGTCGTGATGACATGTAATGAAAAGAGACATCCTGTTTGAAGTTACAAAACTTGTTGGAAAAGATGTGCCAGTTCCTATCATCTCGTTAAGACGAATCTCGAGGGACGTCACAATTTGCTTGTTTAAACGAAAAAATCCAAACTATATATAATTCGGATTATCAGAAGTGACTCAAAAAATGATTTCTACAATAAGAATTAGTTTGGTCGTATATATTACCTGTAGCAATATAGAAAAACTTATCTTAACTGAATACACAATTAACGTTACACTTCTAACTTAGGTTGGCTGCATGTAAGTGTTGTATTAATAACTTTATTCATTTCCTTTTCATATTTTGTGAAGAAACTTTGAATTAGATATGTACATGTATGTGAATCAGGGAATTCCCCTTATAACTTACCGTTTATTATACATAGTATACAAAGTTCGTTTTAACGTATAACATAGCTCGAATGCAACCATGCAAGATCCGAATTCGGAATTCATCTTAAACGAAGAATTTAACATTATTCGTCCATGTCCTAGAACAGGGACTAGAACTGAGTTCGTTCTATATTAAAAGTTCTTAACGAGGTCCAATTGTGTCGGCAGATGAATTGCCTATAGCAGTCAAATCTTATTAAAACGAACTCGTACAATAGGAATTAATGATAGTACGAACTCGTTTTCAATCCTCGTCCTAGCGTATGTTCTAATGTTGTTAGACTTCTTCGTTTAAGACTAATTTTGATAAATTAAAATATTCATAGAGATGATAGATACTCCTCAAAATAAAATTACACTATACCAAAAATCAGTCAATACATTCTTAATACCTTAATAGTAAATATTTGGATTTTACTTGGACCTAAATGGCATTTTTTAAAAAGATTTCTGATCAAGAAAGTTGGATGAATGATTGGTACAACCAAGAATAAAGATTTTTTTTATTTAATCTCAATCGGAAATCAAAAAATTAGCAAGAACTGAGATACTTCGCGGTATTTCTTTCCGTGTCATCACGCTGACTGACATCACAATTTTTGACATCAAATTATAAGTTCGTTGAACTATCTTTCAAGATTTGCTTTTACCATGCAAGTGCATCTCCGAAGAGATTGCAATTCTACTCTTCGTCCATGACAAGCCTATTGTTATGGAACTAAATCCAATAACTTGTATCATTCTTTTACAATGTTCCTTTAGTGTCCATTCCAAACGATGAACATTTTTGTTTGCTTTTCAGGAATCTGGGCATGCAAGGCTTCGAAGTTTGGAGGAATCCCCAAATGTACATAATCGGAGCTCAGCCCCTGTGCACGCAAATCCCAGGATTGTCTCCTGGACAGACCAAGTTGTGCCAGTTGTACCAGGACCACATGTCCAGCGTGGGGCGCGGCGCCCGCTTGGGGATAGGGGAGTGTCAGTGGCAGTTCCGCCATCGGAGGTGGAACTGCTCAACGGTGGACGACTCGTCCGTGTTTGGACCAGTGCTACAAATAGGTGAGTGCACAAATTTTAAATTTCTGAAAATCTTGGTAGAGCTTGAATGGAAAACGTGAAGTCACATTTCGATGCATTTTGGTGAGAAAATGATAAATTCTTTCTTTTGACAAATATTTGGACCAATTTTAAGCTAGCACTATTGTAAGTGCATGGTTTCCAATTTTAGGACAGATGTTTCATCATCATTATCATCATCATCAATCATGTTTACCCTCTAATAAAATTGTCATTTTTGAAACGCAATAGTTCGAATTTGAGGCATCTAAAGCCACTTCCACATACCACACTGGAGGAAACAGAAACATTTTTATGCTACATTGTTGTTGTTACATGGGTTTGTTTCCAGAAGCAACTGGAAACCACTTAGCAACAGAAAGTTTCCTACAGTTACGTCCACACGAAGGAAAGTTTCACAAAGTTTCTGTTGCTAATTGGTTGCTAGTTGCTTCTGGAGACAAACTTATGTAATTAATGTTGGTCCAAATGTAAATATTTGTGTAAACAACTGGTAGCAAGTAGCAACAAAAAGGTCCTCTGTTTCCTTCAATGTGGAAGTAGCTTAGGAATTGTAACATTCTAACATTCTTACCATTGGATGTACCGTTGAAGTTCACAATTTATTGGACAAAGAAACTGGTTTAAAATTGCTGGAGAATAAACTATGATATGTATACTAGCTGTATCTCTGAAATTTTCCATAGTTCCTGTCTTTAGTTTTGCGCAAAAATCGGCAATGCTCAAAAATGGAAATAAAACTTATTCAGTAATTGTATTCTTTTATTTTCCTTTTAAAATTCTTGTTTGATTCTTTCTAGAGCTAATTTCTTTTAACATTAAGCAATTCTCCATCTCACCTTTAAAGATGATTATTTACATATGCATGTATAATATCGCACGAATTGTTACAAACATACATGTATAATTTATACAAATATTTCGCACACGATAATGAATTCTTTTCTCACACGCTTTCCTTTAATACTTAACCAAATGAATCTATGTCAACATTTGGCTTAGATTTTTGGTCAAGGATGAACTGAATACTATTCAAAATATAATTACAATTTTTTTAATATTTCCAATATCTTTAAAAAGAGATTTTTAAATATTTCCAATATCTGTAAAAAGAGCTTTTTGAATATTTCTAATATCTATAAAAAGATCGAGCTTTTAAATATTTCTAATCTATAAAAAGATCGAGCTTTTAAATATTTCTAATCTATAAAAAGATCGAGCTTTTAAATATTTCAAATCTATAAAAAAAACGAGCTTTTAAATATTTCTAATCTATAAAAAGATCGAGCTTTTAAATATTTCTAATATCTATAAAAAGAGCTTTTTAAAGATTTCTATAAAAATATCTATAAAACTAGCTTTTTAAATGCTTCTAATTTCTATAAAAAGAGCTTTTTAAATGCTTCTAATTTCTATAAAAAGAGCTTTTTAATATTTCTAATTCTATAAAAAGAGCTTTTTAAGGATTTTTAATATCTATAAAAATAGCTTATTAAATGTTTTTAATATCTATAAAAATAGCTTATTAAATGTTTTTAATATCTATAAAAATAGCTTATTATATGTTTTTAATATCTATAAAAATAGCTTATTAAATGTTTTTAATATCTATAAAAATAGCTTATTAAATGGTTTTAATATCTATAAAAATAGCTTATTAAATGTTTCTAATATCTATATATAAATAACTTTTCAAATATTTTTAATATCTGTAAAAAGAGATTTTTAAAGATTTCTAATATCTATAATAAGAGGTTTTCAAATATTTCTAATATCTTTAAAAATAATTTGTTAAAGATTTTTAAATCTATAAAAAGAGCTTTTTTAAATATTTCCAATACTCTTAAATTATGACTGCATGCATCTATAACAAGATGTTTTCTATTGTATTCTACGAAATATATATCAAAAACACGTTATTTGGCAACTTTGTTCTGGGTAACTTTTAACTGAAAAATAGCTGTAGAATTAAAATACGAAGTGGACGCACAATAACCGTATATGCAATTTCGGGTCATGGTTATCCAAGTGCCCCCAAATTAGTTTTGACAGAAAGCAAGATGGCACCGCAGTGAGGAGGCAGTTTTCTCGTGCCAAGAGTGGCAACGCCCGTTTCTCATACCGCAAATTTTTGATCTTTTTTTGCAACAACCTTCACCTCACTCCCAAAATGAGTACAATTTTATGTGTCACGAAACTTCGTTTGCCAATAAACGCACGAGTGCGTCCTCCAATAAAGCCCTGTGGTGTTCGGGAGCAATCAAAATAAGTTTATCCTGCACCTGTGTTACTGTGTACTTCAACGTTCAAGTTGATTAGTTAATTTAGCAATTGGCAATCTAATTGCCCTCGTAAAATTGCTCCAGATTGTTTGCTCAGTGACGGGGTGGGGAGGGACTATTAAAAGTTGATCAGTGGGGTGTAATTGGGCAATTGGACAGCTCCTGCCCTTAAGCCCATGCGGAAATTGGCCGCCTACTTCTGCGTGGGAATAGAGGAAGTCACCAATTCCGAAATTTAGAAGAGCTTCCAAATGCTCAAGTTGTTCTGTTGACGTTGCAAGAACTTGGAATTCTGGAACTGCCATGGCCAATAAGTAGAGCTGATCCTACCAGTCTCGAATTTACATTGAAATCAAACTGAACCTCGTGAAGAAGAACTCGCTTTATACGAATTTCTGATAGTATACCAATTCATTTCCAGTCCTCGTCCAAGGTTGTAAAAGAATAATGTTAATTTCTTCGTTTTATAAGGCCAATTCAGAATTCAGATATTACAAATTTTCGGCTAAACGAATCAATTTTCGAGTTCCAGAGCATTCGCGTTTGTTACGCTATAGAACGAACTTCAGTAAATATAAAAAAGGTACGTTATAACGGCAAATGTTCACTTTCCTTGATCATTGTCTTAGCGATGTTCGACTGTATCTTGCCATTCCTTACTGGGGATGAATCGGCATTGCTAAACTATATGCATTTGTTAAACTCATTTTTATCTTTCTGTGTTCATAGTTTTACTTTACATCGATTGTAAATTTATGTAAACGCACAATTCATGTTAAATGCAGAACTATAGATTCATGGGACATCCCGGAAAAGGCGGGGGTATGTGAAAATGGGACACAGGCGGACGGAGGAGGGGGGGAGGGGAGGTAGAAGAGGGAAGGGTTCAAGGAAAGTGGACGTCCGAATATAAACTTGTGTTTAAACTGTCATCAGTTTTAGATGATGAATTGATTGCATTGGTTTTATTTTCTTGTTAATCAATTAATAGGAATTTGCTGATTTCTTCAACTTACAAAGCCTGCATCAGCTATTGAATAGGCCTACATTACTGTTCCTGTATATGGAGGAAGAGTTCAGTTTGGCCTTTAAAACTGGGTATTTTGTTAAGGGAAATTCCCTGTTTTATTGAAAGCTGTGAATTTGTGTATAGGTAGTTCTTTGGTACACATAGTTCATTGTCTCAATAATATTTTGGATTTATATACATTCTGGATAAATTTGGCACACATTGGTATTACTGGCTAGAACATTTTGATTAAATAATTCATCCTCCTTCAAATTAATTATGATTTGAACTTAAAGTAATGCTATAATATTCTGTAGGTCTGTGGTTCACTAATGGTAATATTTTCAATGTAAAAATTACATTGTATAAAGAACATATTAAAAATTGCTTACCGGGTATGTAATCAACAAGCTGGACGGGACGGGACATTTGGGAGGGTCACATAAACAGGACAAGGGCTGGCATGGGGAGGGAAGGAATATAAAAACCTGGAAAAATACAGGAGGTCCTTTATGGATGATCCCTAGTTACAGCAAAATTGCAGCCAGACCCCACTTATATGAGTAGGAAGGTGTTGCGACTTTTATCGGGGAATTCTCTCGTTAAAAACGCATTTTTTTCATACTGTCCATAGTTCGTTTTAACTTAACATAAAGCGAATGCTTGAGAACTTGGAACATCATTCGTTTTAGACTTAACTTTGTGATATCCGAATTCGGATTTAAACGTCTGTCTTAGATAAAGATCTTAACATTATCCGTCCATGCGAGTTCTACAGCACAATTGCGCTATTTTTCTATGGTTGGAACAGTTGGGTGTTTATTCCACTCCGTGTCATCTCGGAGTTCCGTTATGCAAATTTTACGAGCATCCCCAGTGCTTTTACTCTCGAAAAAATCCTTTTTGGGTCTCCAAAATGACCAATTCTGGCTCTCAACAAGCAGATTATACTTTCCGAGGCCATCAGCGACAAGAAACTTCCAATGTCCACTGCGACGGGTAAGACAGGTCACAGAATAGTTAACATTTTCATGTTGCTGCTCCAGCTCCAGAATACAGCTATTAAGGCCGTCATCACCGAGGAAAGTAATATATACAGTATCTGGTAATAAATTGCGAAAAAGGGCAAAAAGTTATTTCGACTGAATCAATTTCCTGTTGCCGCATGCGCACATGAAGCGATATTTACAGAATAAATCCCTACAGCAAATGACACCACGTTTTTTTTAAAAAAAAAATGACGGTACACTAACCTGGCAGCACTGCTTATTCCATCCCATGGCGTATGTCTTTCCTGGTGGGCTTTCCAACAGAAGGATACTTTTGTGAATGAGTATGAAACCAGTGACGCCAGTTGCCTTCCAGAAATAAGTTGCTCAACATGCTATAGGATGATTAGGATCATTTTCAAACAATAATATATCTGGAAACAAGTTTCGGGATAAAAATTGTCTGGTGTGTAACGTCCTTTCTCGGCCTCCCCTAACTGGCCATTTGCGGCCCTCCTGACTGTCATGCGCAGCAATGTCCTCATTTCTGGAGGAGAAATACGATAACCGCCGGCGCACCCATTCCGCAGTCACGCTCCGCCAGCTCCTAATAAGAAGTGGATGGAAGTTCATTTCCAGAATGGGTCATTACCGTCCTCTCTCCATCCTGCACTGGGGCAAGTTGAACCCCAGCATCTCTGGCGTGCCTAATGACCATCCAACTCATTCCTCCTCCTCCTCTCCTGGATCAATGATTCGCCCACACGGAGCAAATCCGCCAGAGTGCGGAGATGGGCGATAAGAAGGCGCCTAATCTAGTTTTACGCGCGAGATTGTCCATGCTACAGCGGGTTTTGACGGGCTGAAATGAGATGGTGCGACGATGGCTCCAGGGGCCGAGAGGAGGAGGAGGAGGAGGAGGTACGTCGTTACGAAGCCATTTCGGGCCTTTTGGCAGACCATAAAATGCAGTTGGAACGTGTGCAGAAGCCTATGGACTCTTGCCTGCTTGATGCAGAGGAGAAGGGGTAAGAGGGAGGGGTGAGGAAGTGCTGGAGTGAGGAAAACTCCAAGAATGAACCGCTGATAAATGGACTGGTGAAATGCGACAACATCATCGAACCCTGTTGAAATTGTGGTTGAGTGGCTGAGAACGTGCTGTTGGAGATGGATCTTAATCGGATCTGTTCGAATGAATGTTCTTCGATTTGGGTTTATACTGCGCACATGGATCCCTTTCGCAACCTCTGTGGATATAAGTCTACCTTGGACTTGCTTTAAGATTTCTTGCAGCTCTGGGAATAGTTAAATCCTCTTTGAAGTTGGTGGAATTCTCATTCTATCTTCTTCGAGTGTAGTTTTTCTTTTTTTCATAGATTGTCTTTAGCTTTAATTATGCATTAGTGACCTGATTAATTTGTGTATCATAATGCAAACCATAATGCTGAAAAGCCCGGCATTTCCCGGACCGATACTAAAATTCTGATGAGATCATCCAGTACACTTCTTACGATGACATTCTTGTTAAAGATTAATCGGACATTTCGTTAAAATTAATCTGACATAATCGGATTAACTTGACATTTTGTTTAAGATTAATCGGTTAATCGGATTAATCAAACATACAATTGTAATCGGTAAATCGGATTAACCTACCATATACATACACACAAACCGACCTACCACAGACACACCCACATGCGCAACATCTGAATCTCAAACAGTGGAATCTTATTAAGAAGAACTCGCTTTATACGAATTTCTGTTTGAACGAATTCATTTGTAGCCCCCTTCCTATAGCGTATATATGGACGACTAATGTTAATTTCTTCGTTTAAGACCAAATCCGAATTCGGATATTACAAATTTTCGGCTAAAACGATTGAATTTTCGAGTTACCGTGCATTCGCACGATGTTGCGTTCAAACGAACTTCAGACAACGTGATAAAGGTTCGTTTTAATGGGGGAATTCCCCGATAAATGTTGTAGCATCTTCCCATTCATAGTCGTGGGGTAGGATTTCATTCAAACCAAGATGACACTTTAGTTCTTATCGTTGAAGTCAAGTTTTTTCTGACTTCCGTTAATACGAACTACAGATTAAACGAACAAATTTGATGTCCCTTGAGGTTCGACTTTATAGGGTTTAGCGCCCTCCCAAAAAATGCGGAAACAAAACAAATCCGAGCTATACTCAGAGTATTTCTTCGCGCATTGTATTTCTACGAGAAGTTGTTTTCTAAACATTTCATTCGCAGTCATCAAGGTTCATGACCTCTGGTCAGGTTAATCGTGCCAAAAAGACGCATGCACTCCATTCATCCAATCTTATCGGAATCTCATCGGATTCCCACCGCCAACATCCGCGATTCTTCCCTGGCATTTTCTGAAGATTCATGATTCCGCACCAGGTAGCGCCACCCGGGGGTCGAGCCTCTCCTCTTCCCGCCAGATGGCGCGCAATTATTCGAACAATGCAGGTTCATCAGCGGGCTTTTTCCGCCAACACAATTAATCAAAAACGGCCGCACTTTACTCGGGTCACCAAAGGGCGCCTCGTTTTTAATGCAAGGAAATGGCTGAAATGGAGATAGACGATACCTGCTATCAAAATCCGCAGCTACGCCTAGCTGGGAGGTCAGAGGTCGAAGGAAGAAGCCGAAGCGACTCAAGTGCACGAGGTTACGCTCTCCTCCACTACCTGGTTTCACGTTTAGCGAATGGGGTCAGAGGTTGAGTGAGATGACCTGGGTAACGAGGCGTTGCAACGTTGTTTTCGGCTGCTTCATGGACGCCTGGAGCCGCTTCTTCACCTTTGCTTTTAATTAGTGGGAAGCTCATTAACGAGCATTGCATTATCAAGTACATGTATATTATAGCGCCTGAAACGTGAAAAACATCGAAATTAATGAAATAAACCACGTCGAAAAGTATAGACATTAAAACAAAATAAAACAGATATTTATAAGGTACATGTATAGACCTAAACATTGAAGTGAGGAAATTAAATATTCACAAGAAATATGCCGAAAGTAAAGACATTTAAGAAAGAAATAGAAAATAACGTCGAAAGTAAAGAGATTAAAAAATAGAACATATGGTTGAAAGTACATGTATTGAAGTTTTAAAAAGTTAAGAAGAAGTATATTGAAAGTAACGAAATTTAAAAAAATGAACAAGAAATATACAATGTATATAAACAAAAATAAAAGAAAAAAGTTAACAACAAAAATGTGTAAACTAACGACGTGTCTAAAAAAACTAGCAACCAGGAGTAAACTTTTCCTATAAAGCTCTGTACCCACTCGACAAACAGCGACAAAAAATAACACAGACGACAAAAAATATGTTCCTAAAATATGTTGCTTTGGACATATAGACAGAATGTGCAGGAAGTGAGAACAGAAGCAATTGGAGTAAAATGTTCCTAAATATGTTGCTTCTGACATACATATATAGACAGAATGGTCCAGGAAGTGAGGACAGAAGCAATTGGAGTAAAATGCTCCTAAATATGTTTGCACAAGTGTACTGTATGTTTCCAAAAAACAGTCAGCAACAACAAGTTCATCCATGTTTCCTCTAGTGTGGGAATCTTAACCATGTTATCTTTTGTATTTCAGCCAGTCGGGAGGCCGCTTTCGCCCACGCCGTGGCGGCGGCCGGCGTGGTGCACTCCGTGTCCAGGGCGTGCCGTGACGGCGTGTTGTCCAGTTGCGGCTGCAGCCGTGCCGAGCGTCCACGCAGCCTGCACCGGGACTGGATTTGGGGTGGCTGCGGTGACAACATCGAGTACGGCTACAAGTTCACCGAGGGCTTCGTAGACGTGAGAGAACGGGAGAAGAACTTCGCCAGGGGATCCCGTGCCCAGGGCAGGACCCTCATGAATCTGCATAATAACGAAGCCGGCAGAAGGGTAAGTCACTTCCAGACGCGCTTCGTGTACCACCCCGGACACTTAAGACGCATGTTCCGATAATATGCCGTAGGCCCTACTGTTTGTTTAGTTTTGTACCTCAGAACTGAACTACAGTGGAACCTCATTAGGAAGAACTCGCTTTATACGAATTTTCTGCTAGTACCAACTCATTTCCAGTCACCCGTCCTAAAAGGGTATGGATCCTAGGATGGGGACTGGAAATGAGTTTGTACTAGCCATACACTAAGATGGGGATTGGAAATGAATTGGTTCTATAGCCACACATTAGGACAGGGACTGGATATGAGTTGATACTAACAGAAAATTAGTATATATATTAGTTATATATATATATATATTACATATATTAGTATATGCTACTTTCTTCGTTTAAGACTAATTTCGAATTCGGATATACTCTGTATTACGAATTTTGGACTAAAACAAATGAATTTTGAGTTCCCGAGCATTCGGGCGCTGTTACTTTAAAACATACTTTATAGACAATATGAATAAAAGGTGCGTTAAAACGGGGAATTCCCCTATAAACGTAGCAGCACCTTCCCGTTCATATATGCTGCAGTAGGACTTCGTTCAAAGTACTGTATGACGATACTTGATTCTTATATTGTTGAAGTCATTTATGTCGGACTTCTGATTCTACGAACTACGGTTTAAACGAACAAATTTTGACCTTCCTTTATAGATTCGTTTCGAAACCTTCGAAATTGAAGCTCATATAGGTTGGTTACAGTGAATTAGAAAATTGGTACAATTCTAGACATCCAGTTCAAAAACAGGCCACTTCTTATTTTTTTGAAAACAACAATCTACGGTACTATTTGCCCTGATTGATCTTCATAGTTTGCTATAAAGGTATGCCACACAATATCTTCAAAACCGCGGAAATCATTCGAAAAAAAAAATGTCCCCACGCTTCTTCTGGGGCATGATTCTTTGGTTCCGGTTCGATGGCGGTTTCCGCTGCAGGAATGCCCCGAAGCGTGACAATTCCACTCTTGAAATTGCAAATCTTGGCGCGCATCGGTGCATCAGCAGCAGCTGCTTCGGATGGCCGATGTGCACGGGTCATTAGATGGCCGCTGAGTACCCTCGACGTCTGGGGGAGGCGGACATCAATCCGGCAAACACATTTATTTATCCGGCTCCTTCAACCGCGTCGGAATGAGTGCTGGGAAGAGCGTCATTGCCCCTCCAACAAAGGACCTTGCCGCCATCCTCCAGAATTGCTACAATGGGGACGCCAGCGCCCCCAGCGCCGTCGTGGGGGCGACGATAAATCGACGCGCACAAAGAGCGCCGGGGACATCGGTAAACAATTTGCTGCCGTTTAATGAGGGTAATTTTGACTGAATGGGCACCCAGGGTCCCAGTCTCGAGACCCCTTCGCATTGATTTCACCGTGTAATCTCTCTCTCTCTCTCTATTCCTACCCCCCTCCACCCCTCCTGTATTCACACGCGCAAGAATAGTGTTTGCAATGTGTCGCTAGATCGCAGGATTCAAATCATGTTTTTTTTTTTTTTCTAATTTAAGCCAGACATAAAAGGGAACACTTGTGTTGATGAAGCAGTTGTGGTATCTTTACAACAAGTGATGCTCCACAATTGAAGTAATGGGGGAACAGGGTCACCTTTGAATTGGTTATCACTATGTCCACTATTTCAAACAAGTGCTCTTGAAACACAATGTAACATATAGTAATTGTACAAATTACATTATGTTAGTATACTATCTCCATAATCACATAAAAATAAAAAGTAGGCCTACTTTAAATTTGGTTAAAATAGTTTAGCATTTTTCTTCTTAATGAGGTTCCACTGTAGCAAGCTGGGAGGTGAGTCCCAAGATGACCACCTATCCGCGAAGATTCAGTAATTTTACATACACGTATTTACAGTACAAGTATTGAAAAATGAAAAGTAAATTTGAAATTCGGTTAAAATAATGTAGCATTTTAAGAAAAATATTTGTTTATTTCAAAAATAAATCCATTTTGATCATTTTATTCACAAAAGATTAAGATATTTATATAGGCCTACTTTTTTAAATTAAACGCAATTTAATGAAATAGAGAGATTTCAGCAATAAATAACAAAACTTCATCGTTTTTTTAATGAAATGATGCCCTACTTCTATAATTGGGAAGGTACTTCAACTTTTATCATGGAAATTCCATGTTATAACGTACATTTTAACGAACTTTGGCAAGAAATTTGTAATATCCGATTTCGGATGTCGTCTTAAACGAAGAAATTAACCTTACAGTGTATTCATCCATACTCTGGGACAGGGCCATGTCTTCATTTCTTTTTGAAGAATGAGGAATTCGTCGAACAAATTCAAGTTATTCCTCCATACTCTAGGACAAGGACTAGATATATGATGTCCCACTGTAACAAGCTGGGAGGTGAGTCCCAAGATGGTCACCTACCACGAAGATTCAGTAAAATATTGAATATTCAGCGAAACAAACTCAATTTTGTACGAATCTAACTGCCCTGGAGTGCATGGGCCTGGGATAATAAACGATATGTTTTCAAAACAATCGAGGAGCGGGGATTCCGCCAAAAAAAAACCACATAACTCAGTTCACATTTTCCTAGTTTTGGCCTCGATGAAGCGTGCGTTATTTCTCCAAATTCTGCTATTTTAATTTTCATGTCTGAATTTCAACTTTTTTAATGTCCCCCCGAGGAGACGTCGGCGGCCATTTCAGCTGCCGACCATAAATCGAAACGAGGGCTCGTTTCTGATAAAAAATGCTATTTTATCGGGAAAAATGCCGAGATCGTGCAAAACAGTAAATTTTATTTCCCAAACTTTGAAATGATTCTCCCACCCCGCACGTTTTTTTACAGGGTGTTTAAGAAATTCGGACAGATGGCTGGGAAAGTGGCCCCCATTTATCACAGGGCTGCCCTCCAGTCGAGGAACAACAACGGAGGAATTGGACCAAAACAGGAGGCCCCGGGCGTCGTTAACTTTGATTTAAGATCGTCATTATTTGCATTCCCGGATGATAAAATGTTTCAGTTTTTATTTTTTAATTAAGAAGAAATATGATTCTGTCATCGTCTTTAGGACTAGATGCGTCTTCTTTTAATCATCAACCGAAGGGAAAATCCCGGAAAGTTTTTTTTTGTTTTTTTAAATTCGTAAATTCTGGACAACTTTCTCATATCAGAATTAAATACACACGACCAAGGTACGCAATTTGGGTTTTTTCCGACCACTTGATGCCAGTTATGTTTATTAAACTTTCAGATATGGCGTTGAAAATCCGATTTCTAAATTAGTAAAGTTATCTGGAAACTGATGCATTAGACTGATTAGAGATCTACAAGTATTAGAAGTTAAATATTAACGTAAGGCTAATTTTATACAGTCGAATCTCGTTAAAAGAAATCGCAAATTTCAAAGGACGTTAAAATTTGTTCGTTTAAACCGTAGTTCATATTATCAGAAGTCCGACAAAACGTGACTTTAACAATAAAAACAAAAGTTTAATTGAAGTTTGGAAGACATTTTTGCTCCACGTACTAATATATGAAAGGGAATGTGCTGCAACTTTTATCAGGGGAATTCCCCATTGTAACATATCTTTTTTTCATTGTCTTCAGTCTGTTTAACGTAATGCGCGAAAGCTAGGAAACTGGAAAATTCATTCGTTTTAGCCAACAAGTTGTAATATCCGAATTCGGAATTCGTCTTAAAGGATGAAATTAACATATTACATGTATTTGTCCATACCTATGACGGAGTCTGAAAATGAGTTTGTACTTGCAGAAATTCATTTAAAGCGAGTTCTTCTTAATTAATGAGGTTCCCCTGTAGTTTGTGTTTCCTATAAAATGTAACTCCTGATTTGGCTTTTTATTTCGGCAATTTTCAGGTTTTTGGGTGTGGTTTTCAGTCTAAACATTTTTTTTAAAGTGGCAGATTGATTATCCCTACTAAAGGGGCTGAGCATAAAGGAGTCCATGGGTAGGGTAGAGGAGGGGAAGGGGATCCTGAATTGTGGACGAAGTGAGACGATGGAAGGGGTGTATGTACCAAGCTACAAAATATACTGCATAGAACTTCAGCTAAGTAGAATTGGTTACATGTAACTTCCAATCTCCAGAAAATGGTTCCCCAAAATGTTTTGCATTCAATGTAAACTTTTACAACAGAAGGGAAGAAATTATGCGAAATCTCTGTACTGACACACGTTCAACAAAATTTCTGAAAAATTCTGATTTTTTTTGTGGAGGATTTAGCACAGAAATATATGGGAAACGTAGACTCGGAAACCTTCCAGAACCATAGTTAAGAACTATATGGCATTAACTTTGCGAAACCCCAGAAAATGCCTTCACAGTTCTCGTTGATCCTTGCATAAGATGGCATATGATAGAATATTTTGGAGAAAATCTGAGGTAGACAAATGCTGTCTACAGATGAGCAGAATAACAATATTGTAGAAATTGTCAAGTATTATAATGTCTAATGAGCGCATGTCAATGTCTTAGGATTTTACTTTATTCTAGGACCTGTTGAGGTTGGCTCTTTACGGTGGCAATGTGATTTTCTTGTTGGGAATTGCCGAAACCGTTAGTCGTTTTTAGAATCTTTTGTGATTTTTTTGGGGATATAGCTTGTACGGGCATATTACAACGTGGTGTAGGACATGCTGGAGTAATCCTAAACTAAAGACAATGCTCTAGGACATGTTGGAGCGGCGTGTCATTGGGCTATTGAATATTTTGACTTTTTTCGGCAACCATACTTGCTAGGGTATTCTAAGCGTGGATCCTATCGTGGGGTCCTCATAAGAACCCATAGGACCATAAGAACGCCTAGGGTACCTCATGTTTTGCCTCACCAACTTCTCTTTTTCTTGCAGGCCGTCATCCGCAAGACGAGAATCACCTGCAAGTGCCACGGCGTTTCCGGTTCCTGCAGCCTGATCACGTGCTGGCAGCAGCTGGCTCCCTTCCGGGACATTGGCGACGTACTTAAGGACAAATACGACGGGGCCACCGAGGTGAAGGTGAACCGGCGTGGCAAGCTGCAGCTGGCCAACCCCAGATACAATATTCCTACGGCCGAAGACATGGTCTACGTGGATGACTCTCCGGACTACTGCACCAGGAATCGCACCACGGGTTCGCTGGGCACCACGGGCCGCTTCTGCAACAAAACCTCACCGGGCATGGATGGCTGCAAACTCATGTGCTGCGGCCGGGGCTACAACACCTTTAAGAACACCCTGAAGGAGCGGTGTGACTGTAAATTTCACTGGTGTTGCTACGTGGACTGCAAGACCTGCGTCAAAGTCGTCGATGTCTACACCTGTAAATAGACCCCACCCCAACTTGTTGTGTTCTCTGTTGTATAAATTGTAATTGCCTTTTTTCATACGCCACACACAATGGTAATGTTCAGGAAAACTCTGGTACCGAGAGCGGCGATAACGAGATGGGTTGTACTTCTTCCGGTCTTGGGCTGAAGCAGAACCGGAGCCACGAGGATGAGTAAATTTAAGAAAAGAAAAAAATATGTATGTCGTACGTGTTCTGGAAAATGCCGGAACTTGTCTGAACAAATCGTAATATGTCAGTTTAGGCTTTGAAGTACAAGAAGTTCTTGTGATCAGTCATGCTGGGTTAATTGATCCCTGCATGAGACCTGGAAGAAATGTGAAGAAATCATTATCTGAGGTAGTGTTCGAGTAGAACTTTAAGAGGTTGTCTGAGCAGATACCAATGTTGTAGGACTTGTTATGGGTAAATTGTAGAAAAAAATGATGCATGTCGCACGTGTTCTGGAAAATGTCGGAACTTGTCTGTAGAAATCGTAACATTTGTCGTAACATAAGCCGAACAGTTGTCGGCTTAGAATTGCCAATAATGCTCCAGGTTTGGTATCTAGAGTTTGTTGATCCCTGCCTAAGATATCTTATGGTTGGACATGCTAGAGGAAATCTGCGGTTAACTTCCGAGTAGAATTTCAGAAGTTGTCTGAGCAGATAAAAATATCGAAATTCTCAAGGACCTGACTACGTTCTTGGATTTAGTAAATACTCTCTCAGCATGTGGGACATGTTGGAAGCAGCCTATGTCTTAAAATTTGAAAATATTCTTGGACTTCTTGAGCTTTGCTGATTTGTTCGATTAGATGGCAATGTGTTTGGTCGTTTAGGAGATTCTCGACCGTTGGCCGTTTTGATAATTTTTGGTGGCTTTATTGACTGGACATACCGTATTAAAACGTGCTAGGGCATGGTAGAGTAAACTTAAACCAAGCTCAATGCTCTAGGACATATTGAAGAAGCTTGACCCTGGGCCATTGAACATTTTGAATTTTTTCTGCATCCGTGGATGAGAAACACTTTGGAAAAGTTAGTCTAAAGTGTGAATCAGGAATGTCAAATTGTGACAATTTCTTGATCAAAGCTATAGTACATGCAAGGGCATGTTTAAAATCATGCAGGACAAATGTCAACATCCAAGAATTAATATGCTCGATATTGGAAAACTTGCCAGAACATCTTCACTTGCTGAGCCAAATACCAATGTGCTAGGGCACACTTAGGCTTGTTTGTCAAAAGACAACTTCTTCCAGCATGTGGATAGACTTACTGGAGCATGCTAGGTTTCTAGGACAGGCCGTACTAGGGCACAATAGGGTTCTTGAATTCTGTCACAAAGTCGGAACTTTCTTTGGTACTGAATGCTCAAATTGTAAAACACTTGCATGAAAAAAGAATCCCATTGTTAAACACACATTTTGGGGCATGGATTACTGCTCTGTTTAAAACTAAATGGCAATACCATAGTCCTACTGCACATGTAGTATGCTCGACATGTCCAAAATTGCACATAGAAACATTCGCTACTTTAAACATGTTTGCGGTTCTTGTTGCAGTACCAACAAGCGATGTTAATGTATTAAAATTTATTAGGCATTTAAAATAGAAGCTTTGAGTCAAAGTTCATCACAAACTGAAAAACGTATTCAGGTTTGCGCAGGGACAACCCTGATCAGACAAAGTTCTGCAGAAAATCATAAATAAAATTCAAGATTGGAAATTGAACATCCACATACATTGGACATATTTTTCTCTGGCCCCGTGCTACGGGTGTTCAGGATACAACGGGTCTTTTAATTTTTTTTTAAAAATCTTAATATTTTAAAACAGTTTGCAATAATTTCACAATTATTGTGGTAAATTTTGTCATGCAAGAAATCGGCTACATTAACTCATATATTGCTATGTCATCCAATAATAAACCAGATTTACACAGCATTTCTCAAATATGCCCAACTGGGTCCATATTTCCACATACTGTACGTCCATATATTCCATATATACGGGTTATATATTCCCTATGTAAAAACAGATCCAGTTATTTCACATCTGAACATTTTTAGATATGGAATATATAAAACATACATGATATGATCATACATGAAAGTAAATATGATCGTGTTCACTTAATGCACTTATGGACAGTTTCAGATATGGTCTAGAAAGTTTCGGAGTTTCCAGAGGTTTCAGATATGAACAATGTATATAATTTTTCCACCCAGAAATTATAACTGTTCCCATTCCCTCTACAGTATTTGCCGTTGTAGAGGAGTAGTTTTTTTGGGGGGGTTAACATGCTCCTGACGTTTTTACCAACAAGTCCTGACAGTTGGCGCAAAAATTGCTACATTTTAACAAAAGTTGTTGGTATAAGGGGGCAGGGAGGACCGGATAAGTGAAGGTAAGTGCAGCGATGGAAAGGGGGGGATGGAAATCCAAATTCGTGAGTCGGATTACGGCAATTTTAGGGCCCTTTTCAAGGGGGCTTCTTGTTCGATGCGTGGCTGGCACTTAGCAAATTGCCCAAATTCAGTGCAGGAGGGGCGCTCGGTGCAATTGACCCTCCGATTGAAAGGACGAGACGATGAATAGCCGAAAATCGCCAATAAGTAGTTGGGAACACGTGTCGGAGCCCGGATTTGCTCGGGATGAAACTGCCGGTTTGGAAATCGCTACGTCATTGAGGCACAATGGGAACCCCCTCCTCTTTTTCGCCCTCAGTTTTGCTTCTTTTTTGCCTGAAATGCGCAATAATTGCCACCGAAATCGGAGTTCGTGATGCTGGAATCGAGGGGTGTTTTCAAAAGTTTTTTTGTGGTCTCTTTAGAGTGAGTGTTTGCCCAGGAGATGGCTCAATTTGGACCATTTTCCAAAATACGACCGTTGAGTCATGTGCTGGAGCCAAAAAAATGCTGGGGGAAGAATACAGGGATGTAAATTGTTTAACTTATTTTGCTGCGTTAATTGTGATTAGATAGCAATTAGCAATTCAAGTTTTGTGTTTTAAAATTTAATAATTATGAATCCCGATTTTTAGGAAAAAAAATCAATAATTAAAATGGTTTGTCTATTAAATGGAACTTCGTGTGCTGATTTAACTTCATTATTTAACGGTGAAATTTCTGTCTTCAGAGCTGAAATTTGAGAGAAAAATATAATATAGAATTGTGAGGTTTTATATTTGGTACGATAAATCATCTACTGTAATTTGGAATTTCAACTGTCCAATGAAATATTTGATTAACTCAAGGCAGCTACATTTACATTTACGTGGGGAAGTCAAACTTAGTACCTTTAGTATACTAAATTACGTAATTCTGAAACTGTTGAAATAATTAACGAGGTTCTGATTAGTATACTCCAAATATTAAATTTTGAAAATCAAAATCACGTTACTAATCTAACTAAATATTTGCATATGCATGTTTTAATTGAGGGAAAGTTGCATTTGGCATGTTCAGATTTTATTAAAGGACCTTCAGTTGAACGACTCTGCAACTTTGAAAAGTTTCAAAATTTCAGATTTTATTAAATGACCCTCAATCACGTATTTGTAATGTTTAAATTGTCGCCATCATGCAGGTATAACGTAATTACCATTTTTGCTAAAATTTAACTTCTACGCGCACAGCACAGTATACCGTGTTCACAGTTGAATTCATACGTTTTTGGCATCCTTCTTGCTAATAAAAATAAAATATGTACAACATTTCAGGATTGGTTGATTTCTGTTTACAGGCGAAGCTCTTTATTTTAAAATTCCCCACATGACCCTCTTTAAGTGGGTCATAAACCTCATATTTACAAAGGTAAAAGTTAAGGAAAAAATCTCTCAAATAATGCATCATGTGATAAAAAAAACATCCATCCAGAATTTACAACATGATATTATTTATAATTATTATTGTTTGAAGAATGTTGCTGGTTTTCTACAAAAACGCTTGGCAATCCAGCAAAATTGATATTGCGCATGAGTTTGACAAGTTTTTTCTTTTTCTCAGGAATTTTTTTTCATGAATTTCATATTCCTTGAAACAAAAAGAAATTATCGAAGTAAACTAGTTGCAGTATATTTCTGTACAGGCTATTTAAAGACGAGTTGTTTCCCATCCTCAGCTCCTGGAGACGCCAGCAAGTTTCTGGAAAAGTACAACCAATCCCAACTTGAGCTGCTCGGCCCGTGTCCATTTTGTGATCATTGTAATATGATGCTATATTATGTGCATGTGTTGTGTATCCATCGACACGTTCGTAGAACCAGTGCTGAAAGTTCGTATCTCGGAAGCTACTTGAGATGGAGCGATACGTTAAGTCGGAATTTATTTGTTTGACACTCTGTGGATCTGGTTAACACTAATAAGCCAAGTACAATGGAAGCCGCTTAATTGGTTCCAACGATTTTGACCGATATAAGCGATGATCGCATTAAGCAGTGAATGTCAAAAAACACGCTAAACATTAACCTTATCAAAATAGTTTGCTCTGTGTTTTAAAAAATACAAATATTTAATCGTATATACAGTATGTACATGTATTTACATATGTTTGTTTTAAAACAAAGTTGTAAGTAGTGTTTGATGATGCCGGCCGCTTACTGCAACGGCTGAAATTTAATTTTCTAAATAACGCAGAAAATCCATCTGAGTACAACCGCTGATGAATTAGATGCTTCGATGCACGCTTGTAAGTTGTCCAAACAAGTCCGTGCTTGTATGAAAGCTGCTCAAACTTGTTTCGCGTGTTTGCGTCATGTAGACATGTGGCAATTTCATCGAATTAAGCGATGAATAATCCGATTATGCTGCTTTTTTTTTAACATGGGGCCGTAGATTTACATTTTTTGACTTTTAACAAAAAAAAAAGGGTTTTCAGGGGTTTTCTGATAATTAAAAATTTCCTAATTTTCTAAGATCGAAATTTTTTGGAGGAAATCTTAGCATTAATTGCGCTGAACAAATTGCAAACTGTGAGACATGTCACTTACTTAAAATGCGGCCTTTCTCAAGTAGTTTCAGATTTTTGATTTGCTGTTGACTGCATGGTAAAGAAATTCGTTCAAAGCTCATGAAAACATTCGCAGTTCAGCCCTGGTTTTAGGAATGTGTCGCATATTTAGGGCTGCGAGGGCAGCGAACTTTAGAACGTTATTGCGTTTGCTACAAATGAGACGTGTGATGTCAGTCTTGTGTTTTATATCCACGTGTAATTGTGTAAATTGGAGGATTTTATGCATATTTCTTCTTATTAAAATTGAAAGATACATCTTTTCACAGCCCACCTTGAGCTTGTCGTTCTGTTTTAGCAAATTTCATAAAGAAACCTTTGCAACAACTGCACTTGGAATTTGAGAATGTCAAGGTAAGGTTTTCATATACTGTACTAGCGAGTGTACTCGGCTTTGCCCGGGCTGTAGTTACTAATAGCGATGGCGATACGACGAAAATTAACCGATCTCTATCGTTTGGATAGA
>JAQGBX010002171.1:0-21421 GCA_034698745.1 Megaphyllum sjaelandicum | reverse complement strand
CAATACACTAAAAAGTGGTCAACATAAACAGGTGGTCACCATTCAAAGGTGGTCACTTTTCCAGGTTTTACTGTACAAGTTTGTATTACGGCTCAATGATATTCATCAAAACTTTTTTTTTGATTTTCCATATGAATGGATAAAAAGTCATTCTGCCCATGCTAACCAAGTAATATACCCAATATCTTTTACAGATTCAACGACCTCTTCACCCCCCTTTCGGACTCGTAAAATAAGAAGAAAAAAAAAACCTTTGGCAGGCTGGCCTATTACCGACAACAGCGACTTGTCCTTGTCCGCCTTGGTCAGTTCTCGCTCGCAGCATTTGCACAAGTTGACCATCTGCTTGCCCTTCTTCCTTCCGATGGTCTCTCCAGGACGTGGGAACGTGGGTGACATGATCTGATCGTCCGGCAGCACAATAGGCCCGATGGCCTTCGACCCCTTGATCCTGATCTGCGACTGACCGGCCGGCATCGGGACCACATCTTTGTTGTCCGGCGGTGGTTTGGGTGACCGACTCATCTCTAGTTCGTCGTCCGATTCTCCTAGCTCTCGAAATGCAGCCGGGTTTCTCGTCCGGGCGTACGGTTGTCCTCCTTTGACCCTTACTGGAGCGCAAGCTCGTAATCCTGCCATAGTCAGTAAGTGTATTACGACATTGAACAATGATTCGCCATCAGATATGTATTACTGTGTGGCCATACTTTTTGATTTCTGGAAATAATTTCAGCAAATGGCAATGGCGAAATCAGATAGCTACATTCAACCTCGTACTACGTGGAATCTGAGCCAGTAATTTTTATTTCTGATAGGGAACCACTCCTCGATAAGCCAAGTCTATCATCCCTATCGAGGTGGTGGCCATGGTAATGGTTGATAAATGGCAGAAATTCCGAATTAATCACCAGAAAAAAAAACGAGTTAAAACGTAACGGTGAGTAATTCTTGTCCCAATTTTGCTCCTCCCATTTTTTATTGGTTTATTATCCGTATTTTATTGTTGTTTTTTTTTTGTCTACGAAATGCTTGTTAATTCGCTTACAAACATTTCCAAACATTGCACTTCAAGTGCAAACATTGGCCACGCCAAGGATGACTGCAGTATTTACAGTGTTGTTCATTGTTTTGGTATTTTCACTGCATTTTTCGTTGTTTGCGCCATGCGAATTTACCACGTTTGAGGCGTGTCCACGAATGTGTCCACGGTTGTTGCATCATGGCTGCCAGAGACTCTAGCTCGGGTTTCACATCGGGGCTAATTTTATAGTTTTGATTACTCTGTATCCAAAAAATTGTTTCTGATGATCTCTCGTTTCATTGTACTGCACTATCTTCCAGAAATCGACAAATTTTCCAAAATGTTACTTACCTTTTTGATGCTTTTAGTTCGCTGTAGCACTGCAACACGAGGGCGCAGCTGCCTCGTCAGAGAGTTTATCAGGTCTCGCGAGATTTCGATAAGACTCGAGAAGCATATCCCCTTTTGGATGAAACTTTGTTTGAAAAAATAGGCGAAAGTCAGTTAGACTCCTTTTTTGGAAAGGCAAATATTTAGTAGTCAATAAGTAAATGCTGATATCGTGGGGTTTGCTCAGTTCGTTTTTTTGACTGCATATAAACTACTCTGCCTCATGCAACGATAAACATTTCGATATTTATTCGAATGTAGTGTTTGTTTAATGGCTCAACCAATCACATTGATTTATTTAAGGCAACGGACAATATCTTGCAGGTCCGTTGAATTATTTTTTTTTTAAATAAAAAAAAATAAAGAAATTTTAATTGAAATAATTTTTGCGGTAAAACCTGTTAAGAGTGACCATAAAAAAATGCAATGTTGGTCACTGTACACACGTGGTCACTATACACAGGGTTCCCCTGACCTGGAAAACCTGGAAAAGTCAGGGAACTTGAAAATGACCGGGAAAAGTCAGGGAAGAATGACTTAATTTGATAAAGTAAGGGAAATTCATCGAAGTCGGGTACAAATTTGCAAAATTTTCCGCGTTTTCCGAGTACACAATTGCAAAATTCTCCACATTTTCCTATAACAAATTTGCAAAATTTGCCACGCTTTCCGAGGACAAATTTGCAAAATTTTTCTCGTTTTCTGAGGACAAATTTGCAAACTTTGCCACGTTTTCCGAGGACAAAATTGTAAATTTCTCCCCATTTTTTGAGGTCAATTTTGGAAAACTTTTAGCAAATGTTTTTTTTTTTAATTTTTAACATTTTTCTATGTCAATTTTTGACATTATCATTGGTCGGGGGAATTTTTTTCAAAAATTGGGAAAGTCAGGGAAGTTAAAAATGAAATTTCTGGGGGAACCCTTTGAACAAAGAATGCCTGAATTAATAAAAAAAATGAACATGTACACTTGTACACGTTGACTGTAATACACGCAGTACAAAAAAAATACAGAATCATCATGTCCATGTGCATGACATACAACATATTTATTGCCTTTTTTTTACATTTGTTTATTTAAAGAAAAAATTATCAAGTTTTCCTTCCCTTTTCTAAATTATGTTTTTGCTTTTTATGATCATGTTTTCAGTGATTTTTTTTCGATCTGAATAACATCATCCATAATTTCTGCGCAATTTGACACAGCATATTTTTTATTTAACTTGATGCACATTTCCAAAACATCCAGTTTTGAAATCATCTCAGTTTCCATTTCTTTTTCACAATTATCACTTTCCCCCATCAGAAATTCAAAATTAAGGATCATTTTCTTTCGTGATTCCATCAATAATCTCTTTTTGATTCTCTTTAGGAGTAGTAATGCTGTGAAGTTTATAATGTCGTCATGTAAGGTGACTTATCCGTTATCTGGTCACTTTTTAAGGTATATTGACAATGTAAACGTTGCAAAAAAAAAGACAACACACTCTGGTCACTGCACACAATAGATAGGTGGTCGCTATTCAGAGAATTTGTATGAAGAAAATGTACACTCGAAAAAACAATGCACTTAAAAGTGGATAAAATAAACAGGCGGTCACCATTCAAAGGTGGTCACTTTTCCAGGTTTTACTGTATTTATGTTTCGGTAGCTTTGAGTTTCAAGTGTTCGAGGAATAAGAAATAAGTCTTTCCCTCATTGATAAAAAATGTTTTCTAATCTACTGGTATGTTACATAGACGCATGTTGTGTTTAATGTGGTGGTACACCATGTTGTTGGAAAATCAGTCATAGTTGAAATTCCACAGGCACACATCACGTTTAATCTTACCCTACATCGACTTCAGTTTGCTTCTGGTGGGTGACAGCATTGCTAAATTGTTACGTAGTCTGGACATTCTCGTGCGATAAAACTACAGTGAAACCTGGAAAAGTGACCACCTTTGAATGGTGACCACCTGTTTGTGTAGACCACTTTTTAGTGTATTGTTTTTCTAGTGTATATTTCCTTTATAAAAATTCTCCGTATGGTGACCGGTGACCACCTGTCTATTGTGTACAGTGACCAGTGTGAATTGTCTTTTTTGCCATTTTTACAATGCCAATGCCCCTTAAAAAGTGACCAGATAACGGATGAGTCACGTTACATGTTTTACTTTAACCCTCGGACATGATGATTCTGTACTTTTTTTGGTTTTGTGGTTTTTATTACATGTATTACAGTCTACATGTATAAGTGCAGTGTACATGTTCATTATTTTAATTTAATTCAGGAAATTTTTGTATAGTGACCACCTGTGTACAGTGACCAACATAGCAGTTTTTTTGTGGTCACTCTCAACAGGTTTTACTGTATATACTTTTTTATTAAATGAGTTGTTCTTAATTGGGAGGCAAGAATGAATCGCATCTCATTATTATTTTCAGTCTTATTCTGTCTTAAAAAAATCTTGAATGCATACGCAGAAGCCCATTTAACTACACATTTAATATTAACTACTGTAGAACCTCCGTAAGTTGACCACCCAAGAGCGGAAACAAAATGGTCAACATAGGGAGGTGGTCAACATATGGAGAACGTATGCTTTTATTGGAGAATAGCATTGAAAATCATACATAGGCTAATCGGAAATAGTGAAATCAAAATGTGTTAAGATTTTCACGTGGTTTAGTTATTTTTTTCGGAAAAAAGTGTCAATCTTGGTCTGTTTCTTGTTCTTATTAAAAAATGTAAGTGGCCTAATCCTGGGCATTTATCTACAGCAAATAACTTTAGCTTCATATTATTTAGTGGTTGATGTCCTCTTCTTTTGGGGTCTCTAATGTTGTTGATCTGCATTTTTCATTCCATATCTCTACAAATACTTACATTTATGTTTTTGGATGTTACTAACTGTATTCTTGCTAACACCAAAATGTTCTACCACCTTTCTCTGAATGCTGCTTTCCAGAAAACGTATAAGATCAACATTTAAATTCTTTTGAGTTTTTTCCTTTAGGCCATCATATCACAATCAACTGAAAATTTTCAGTAATTGTAGGATGTATCAACAATTCAAATCAAAACTTTGGTTTAAAAACAGTTTCTGCGCACAAAAAAAGTACTTACATGTTAACTGTGGAACAAACGCTAGCTACACAACAAGCGATTAATTATACCTAGGTCAGCAAATTGGTCAACTGGTCAGGTTATAGAGAGTAAATTAATATTGAGTGTCACAGCCAAAGTGGTCAACATACAACTTACAGAGGTGGTCAACATATGGATGTCCATCTCCCATCAATTAATGTAGTGACCAAACAGTGTATGAAAATTATGTCAACATATGGATTAATTTGATCAACTTAGGAGGTTCTACTGTACGTTGTATGCACCTGCTCTTTGGGAAATAGACGCAGAAACACGAAATGTACTGACTACCAAGTGGACATCCTGATGTCCACTTTAAGCGGAATAAAGGTTATTTAACGCAAATCGCATTAATAAATGTAACTTATAAAAACTGTGGCTTACAAATAAAGTATATGGCAAAGTTGGGTTTAAGTAGGGGTCTTAGAACAGAACGTAACCATGGTGACCACCACGTCTAGGGGTATCAAGAAACGAGCTGGGATCATAGCCATGACAACCACCACCACGTCATGCACCATATAGGCTACAAGTATACTGAATATAACAAGGTAACCACCACTAAGTAATGAACAGAGAAAATAACCATGGTAACCATGACTAGTACGAAAAAACGAAATTGTTTCATGTCTTGAAACGATAGGATTACTGCATGATTATTAATTTGAAATTAACGAAACAATAATTGGCAATAATCGTAATAATTGGCATAACTGAGCATTTTTCATGAACTACTGTATGTGACACTTCTGTCATTTAGTCGAAACTAGGGTATACCGGTATGTTTAAATTATCAGAGGTGTTGATTTTATCCGAATACATGTCCATGAATGTATATCTCATTTTGTTTAACGTAATACCGTCTTAGGCAAAAAATTGAAATATTTTGAGTGGTGTCACTACACTGAAGCGAGGGAGCGACCTTTTGAAATCAGACTGGCATTTATTCTAAAAAAAACAAAAGGACGGAGGGCGCAGGGGCCAGTTAAACATCGGAACGCGAGGTGGCGCCATGGTGCTGCAAAAGTTTGCTTTAGAGCAGCGCCCCCTTCGCCCCTATATGTCACCTCCCAGCCCCCTGGCTAATTTAGCTCCACCTATTCCCATTCGTGAGAAACTCTCGTAAAAGCGAGCTTCACGCCAGCGCTGCACCGGTGATTAATTTCGTTTATTAATTTTAATTAACTTAATTAGGAGTAATCAGGCCGCGGCGCTCGCTTACTTACTCATGAAGGATGCGGGGCGCGACACGGAGGCACGAGCGCCATTGTTTTCATTATTAAAAATGGCGACATAAGGACGACAACATAAGCGGTTTATGGTAAACTTCTATTCGACATTTTCGGTACACTTTCATTCACCATCTTGGTTGATTTTATCCTTATCCACCATCTTGGCTGATACAGTAATACGTCACGATCGCCATCTTGGCGGGTGAGTGAAAAAGCAAACCATAATTTGGAGCAAAAGCGTCAACTTAATGCTTACTGCACCCCTTGTATACATTGCACAGTATAGTTTTAAAAAAAATCCTAGCTTCAAAACAGGCTAATCCGACATTTCAATTTAACTGTTTTCTGCTTCGAAGTACTAGTTAGTATATACGTTTACACATAATCGTAATGTGGAAAGAGGAAAAATTATCGTTAACTAACTCGTGTCATCTCGAGTTAACGCATATGCTACCGTTTTCTTAGGCAGTTTCCAGAAAATATGACAAAAATATTCGACTCGCTCGATATGATCGTCGATCTCCAGGAGTCTATCAAAAACTCGCCATTTTCTGAAAACTTTCTAAACATGTCTTATGATTCACAATTTATTAATGGATTTAGAAGAATTAAAGTCCATTAAATATGCAATTAAACTGATTAATCCCGAAATATAAAAAATGTAATTAACTTGAGTAATTGGTTTGCTGCTTAGCAACAAATTTAATGGTAAAGAAGATTTGGAAAGTCACGTATAATCTTCGCTGATGATAGTCAAGGATGATAAGAAGCCAGATTTTGGTGAGTGAAAATTTGCTTTTGCCAGTAGTTTTTACGGGTTATTCTTTTAAAAAGGGAGAACCAACAGATTTTTACAGTTTTGTAAATAAATACTTTTTACAAAATTCGTATAAAACCGTACCAATTTTCAAAAATCTCGCTAAATTCGCAAAACTGTTCAGTTTTTTAAAATAGACGTACAAATTGATATATTTAGTATATTTTTACTAAATTTATCAGAAACTTCTAGAAAAAGGAAAATAACGATCGAATAAAAAATCCAACACAAAGGACAGAGCCACAAACAATACCCAAGTTTCAAGCATGCTGTTCAGGGCATTGATATTCACATTTTTGGGAATTATATATCTCGAAAACTGCTTGAGTAAAATGAGTTCAATAAGGAGGCATTGGTTAAGAGAAACAATCCGAAAGATCTCTTCGTGATGAATTTCTACTATAACCGACGATGCTCGAATACGCTACTTAGTAAATTGCTTCAGATTTAAACGTTTTGAAAGTCAAACATTTCCATGGCTTTCTCGCGCTTTGCAAACCTGAAGCTCAAAATTATGCAAAAATTGCTGTTAGCGCTCAACATTTCCACTCAAAAAGGGAGAGAAAAGCTCGTCCTAATTTCCGATTAGCGTTAACGGCGTCCATTTGCCCCGAACAACGAAAAACACGCGAAAATCAATTAACCCTTTTCTAATTGATCGTTAATTTGCGCTCGTTACTTTGATATGAGAGTGCAGTAGAGCCATATGAGAAGCACAGCTGGAAGTGGGGTGCTTGGGATGAGGGGCTTTATTGTCGATAAATCATCGGGGATTTTGCAGAAATGCGATCGATGCTATTCAGGTGTGCATGGGGGAAAAAAAGCTGAAATTGGTCGATGAGATCAACGTTTACAAATGACTGCATGCACGTATACATGAAGGGTGTTTCCCGATATGTGAAAGCGCACCGCAGATGGCGCTGACGAGCGCCCAAGGGCTTCGGGTGAGCTTCAGCGCCGTCTGTGGGTTCGCGAAAGCGCACTGACAAATCAGATACGCGAGTTCATTCAGTGTCCGCAAATTATGTTTACAGTTTAAATTCAAAATTTGACAAAATTATCACAAGTTGCGATATTCGTACAAAGATGGCGCGTTTCGTGCGGTTCCTATAGCAGGTGTCCGAAAGAAATTTTTAAAATTTCAAATCCACCACAGATTCTAGTTTTTCGGACACTCCCCATGTGAAAAATACAATTAACGTCTCTAGAAGATATGTTCAATTTTTTCAAAACTAAATTCGCCAACTTAGGGTGAATACAGCAACTGTGCTTCGCTTCTCCGCGACTATTTTTACTTTCACTACAATTGCAGTTGATGAGCAAGTTTAGGATAAATTCAGTTCCCATTTTCGTTAGAAGAATTCCCAACGACGTCAACGTGGCGCAGCAATAATGCGACCTCTAGCGGGCAAAAACGACAAAGACATTGTTCCTGAGGGGCGAAATCGGCCGGAGTAAAATAGGCGCAGTGGTCAGCTCAGCTGCCCTCCGCGCTGACCGCCGGACTGACCAGCGTCCTCCCCATGAGTTGCGACTGCGCAAATATTTGCCCGTCGGACGCACGCGCGTGGCCAATTAGCAGACACGAGTTAATTAGAAACAAAAATGTAATTAAGCGTGATTAATAATTAATTTGAAAGCGTTGCAGCAACGCGCAAATTCGGTACTAAAGCATCGTTCGCATACTGCTCAAGGGGGCGTCGAGTGCGCTCGAGCACCACTAGAGGGTGCTACACATTCAAGATGGCGGACCAAGTGGGAATTCCCCAGTGATGATGGGGAGAAATGCGCGAACTCGGCACGAGATCGAGGGACAGAAACACCAACGTATCTCAAGTTTAAACGTGTCGAAAGTTAACTCGACCCGTCTATGAATAATACATGTATGCTCGCGTTTCTTTAAATTGTTTTCACGTTTTATAATTTAAAAATTTTCTTATTGAAAAAAAAAATACAAGTAGCTTAGGATACATGTTTACTAATGGGAGCAAATTTCGAAATTTTACGGAATTTACGCCACCAAGTAGATCATGTTTATATGACATACGTACAGGGAATATGGGGAAATAATTGAAAAAATATTTTTTTTCGAAGTTAAATTCTAAACAATTTGTGTCCCGTTATATACGAGAATTTAACATATAAAATGCTATTGCAAGATGAGAAACAATACATTAATCGCAAAATACTCGTAAAATTCAGAAATCAACTCGTGGTGATACAGCGGCAATTACGAGATTTTTCCTAATGTTACAACGTGTCTTCAAAGCTTCCGAACAATATACATGTTGTAATTTTTGGTAGACATTTTTGACCACCTTGTACATGGATATTGAAAAAAAATTTCCTTTAATCATATTCAGGAATTTTTTTTAATTTAGCTTTTAGGCATCCAGCCCTATGAACCAAATTCTAAAATTGGGAGGAACGTGAAAAATGGCTAGATAACACGGATTTACGAGGCATACGCTGCAATTATAATTAATTTGTTTAATTAAATTGCTTTAATAAGGCAGATTGGGCGGTGTCTCCCTCCAAACCCCCTAAAGAGGACACCCACCCGTCCCCTTGTCGTCCATTTTGAAACGCGTTCGTCTAAATTGATGAAATGGGAATTATTTATGATTCCTTTTCAATTCGCTTATACGCTCATTGTGGTTGCAGGATGGCGAATGAATTTAATTAAAATTATGGGCATTTCCAACGAAGGGGTTAAACGAGGTGCTAGGGGGAGTGAGGGCTAAGGTGGGTTACCAGGGGAGAGGGGTTTTCTGTACCGAGGACGATAAGCGAGAGTAGAATTACAGGGTACCCCTTGAGGCGAGCAATCCCTGCTAACAATTACAGGGCGTCCGTGAAACTCACCCGATATGCCCCTGATGGTCAGCAAACCCTACAAGCAGGGTTGTATAGAAGCAAATCAAGCTATCGAATAAATAAAAATGTTTTGAAATTCTTTCCTACTTTGCTTCTGTTACAATTTCTTTGTAATGTGCACCGTAAACTGCTTAAGACGGATTGAATAAGTTTAATTAATTGGACCAAGTTAAGGGGCAATTACATTGGTTGGTTAATTGGAGCAGTACTTCAAGAAACAACGAAACTAAATTAAAAAAATTTTCGAAGTTAAAGAGGGTCTACCTATGATCCGTTATACATTGAATTTTTTTTAAGATGGTTATAATTTTCATTCCTCCCAGAATAGGAGAAATTGTTTTGGCCGCTGAAAGTAGAAATATTTCGGTAATACGCTATAGTAATTTATTTGGATATAAAATGTCAAGATTTCCAACTAAGTATCATTAAATTTTTGATTCATAAGAGTAACGTTAAAGTCATTTTCATTTATTTTTAAAAAAAAAACCTTCTAGTGTGGCTTCCGAAATTTAAATTCGGATGCATAGTATACCTGTACAGAGTTGAAATATTTTCACTACCGGTACATGTTAAATCAGTAAGGATTTTCCCAGCTCCAAAATAGACTTATCAGGTCGAAGTAGGCAATAGGGAAAGCTATGTGAACGAGAGAGGGAGGGGGGTGGATTTTCATTAGCGACGACAAGGGTCCTCGAAAATGAATGGTGGAAGAAATACAATTTAATTCAAGAGCAACGGGTATAAATTGCAGAGCGAAGGCGCTTCACTTATTGGACGCGCAGCTATCAATGGCGGCTGTCTGGCCTTAATTCCGAAAATATTTTCACTTCCTAAAATAATTTACTTTCGCTCATTAATGCGTTTGAAATAACGAGAGCATCATGCGGGTAATCAGTCGCCCATGTTCGGCATTGCAGTTTCTTACTTCAACTTCATTCCTTCAAGACTCAGTCGTTCGGCAATTCAGAAATACGGCTAGGTTAGGTTAACTCGGACAATTAGGGGTGCTGAAGTAATTTGTACGATCAATTATCTAAGCCTACGGGTTTAGGTGCCCCTTGCGATAGGCAAACCATGCTCACTAGAATGTCATGCAAAGAAACCAGCAACTGTTTATAGGAAAATGTTACAAGATCCTCCAAAAAAAAGTATTCTACAACAAGTGTGACGATGTACTGAATCGTATCGAAATTTCTCAGAATGGATAAAAATGTAGTAGATCGCAGAGCAACTGCACTCTGGCGGCTGAAGAATTATTAAATTGTATTACAAATGTTAAAGATCGTTCGAGAAAAGTACTACAACATTCGAGAGATGCGCTTTACATTGCACGAGAAAAACTACATCGTCCGAGACATGGTCTAGCTGAGATTAAATCGATCGAAAATTTACTAGATCGAGAGATAAATGTAGTATATCGGATTATGCACAAGTATGCCAGATTCAACTAAGGATGAATGCTAGATTCGCCCAAAATTGTATACTACCCAGTGAAAATCGTACTACAATTGTACTACGAGATCGTGAATCGGGTGTAAGACGTACAATAATGCATACAAATGGTTGCATCGACAAAAGTAAAGTCGTAATTCTTAAAACGGTGCTGGACGCGCTCACTCGCCAGCAGCGCCACCTCCCGAGTGCCGCATTCCCGCATATTTATGTATAATAAATAAGATCGATCGTATACGCACGGACCGTGAAGATATTTGGTTAACGACGGGCTGAAGAGGGGAGGAACAACAGAAGGAGAAGCAGGGATAATAATGAAGATATTGAGGGTGGAAGCGAACGGACTGCGAGACGATTAGATAGCCGTTTAATTACGCGGCGGCCATTGGATTAGATCGATTAGTTTTAATGAAAGATCGAATAATTCAAAGTTGATTAGAGGAAAGACGGCGCTCCTGCAAGCTGCCATTTTAATAAAGAGGCCGCAAAACAGGAGGCACGAAACTAATTAAATCAACAAAACGAGTGAAATGAATCGGGGAAGCTTCGCGCCCATTTATTGGGTGACAAAACGAGGGATGCGAGAAAATATGCAGCCAGCAAAGAGCATTGTGTTGTTGACGATGCCGCCAGACCCCTCTCTCTTCGAAACAAATCAAAATTTCCTAATGAAAATTGCGCGCCGGAGAAAGACGGAAATTGCGAGGGACGATGAAAGCTACACCAGAAAGCACGAGAGATACACGCTACGGGCAAATCCCCGTAAAAGCCTCCTCAGCTTGTGGACAAAGATGCCCCGCATTCGGGAACATTTGGCTATCGTTTCAACCAGGGTCCTATATGAAGCCCTTGCCCTATATGCGTTTTCGTTGAGAGTTTGTAAGTTAGGATCTGTTAGCTCATTGGATGCTGTCTTTATAGGTTGTAAATTTAGAGATATATGGACATTTAAGATAAAAATGAAAAACAGAGATAAGGTCAACTTTTACGACCAGTTCATCGTTTAACCGGTCGTATTTAGACAAGGTCTACTTAATCTTAAGAAAGTTGAGAAAAAGACAAGGTAAGAACGAACTATAATATCTGAACATTATTTGGACTAATCTCATCAGATACGAGTCCAGGGACGCACTAAATATCGTGACCGTTATTCAAAGCACGGACATTCTACTTATCAACTATAAGTTGATACGATAGATCTCGCACGTTTTGCTACCCAAATTCTCTGAGTCCTCTCCTCTTGTACACACTCAATGTATTTCTATGCAGTGTATTCTGATTGTATTGTGATTGCATCCTGGGGTAGATGTAAGTGTTGTGTATACTTCCCTTCTATGCCTTTTCCTAAACTGGAATAAAGTATTTAATATTATTTTTATTATTATTTTTATTATAAATATAGTTTTCAGGAACGCATTGCGTTCGATGCTCGCAAGTCGGGGTCAGTTAAGTTACCGAATAGGCTACACAAGATTTCCGAGTAGCAAACATGCAAACATTCTAGATGTCATACTGTACTGCATTCGTAAAGACAGAAGTTTTACGAATCGTACTTTGGCAGTCGTTAAGTCACCTGTTCAAAATCGGCCCGTCAGGTGGTTTAAAAAAATATCAGCCAATTAGGTTATCAATGTTTTAAACCTGCCAGTCAACGCTACTATATGCTGGTCAGCTAACGGAGCATGGCGCGACCCACTCGCCGTCTTCGATTCGCGCCAAAATCCCCGTCTAGCGTTAATGGGAATTTCCCTCATTCGATGACGTCACCGGTTCTTAATGGATTTTCAAATAGACGAGGGGTGGGCGAAAGGGGATGCCAGGAGAGGGTATTAAAAGATGGGGTTTGCTGATAAAATTGCCATGGCGTTGAATTAACGTTGATTGTGATTAAACAAATTGGCTGAGCCCCGTTGCCCCGGGGGTAAATAGAGACCCGGGGGATTCGACAAACCAACATTAGTAAGAAGGGTAATTCGTATTAAGAGGAGGAGGAGGAAGAGGCGATGGCAAAGGCGCATGCGCCTATATCGGGGGATTAAAATAAACGTTAATGCAAACACGTGTTTGGCCATTAAAAAAGGTTGACCCCTCCGAAATTCAATCAACGTCAGAAAGGGGGAGCCACTACTCTTCACTATGGCGGTAATGGAGAAGTCCACTCTGCCCTGGGCAGCAACTCTATGACGTCATCCGCGGGGTTTTCAGGGGGTAGAGAAACCCCTCTTTTGCGATTTGCATACAATTTTTTTTCTTCTCTCTCTCCATTAGCCTCGCCGCTGTTCGGCCATTTTGACCATTGATTGGTTCGGACAGTGTCCCCTTCCACTCAACGAAATCGAGGGGAAATCCCCTACATGTAATTGATTTGCCTCCCTCTGCACTTTCCCCCACCTTCCAATCATTTGTTAAACGCGAAACAATCACCGTCGCTCGTTATCTGCCCTCTAACGGGAAAAACCACTATTCGAAAAACCGTAAAAAAGACGCGTGGAATCCATGCATGTCCATAATAAACACCGGGTATTCTCAGAACCAATGGGAATTACAGTCCTGTTTAATGATAATGATTTTCAGACATTTATCAAATGAGTGCTAATTACTGTTTCCGTTTTTGTTTTAATGCTATTCCCATTTAGGTACAGTAGAACCTCTTTTATATGAACTCATCAGCACGTGGCTCCTGCCGACCAGACGTTGCGTTTTTTGGCTGGCGCAGGCCTCAACCTTGGGAAAATGAATTAAAAATTAATTCAAAAACGCAAAAATTCCTCTTGTTTACAAAAACCAACCTAGGGCATGGATGAACCGTGATGTTTTCGTAGACTTGTATGATAACACATTCATACTTTTCGATTTTTCGATGTATGAACTTTTGATTATACAGTATGAACCATCTCTGGTCCCAATTAGTTCATATAAGAGAGGTTCTACTGTACGTGTATCATGATGTCGATGCCTTCAATATATCATATACTTGACAATTTGGATTTTTATATCGGGAAATATGCAGTTTCACCGTGCTGCTAAAGCAAAACCATAAAAAAATATTATTATACTGTGCAAAAACACGCAACTGAAAACTCAGGAGGAATGAACGTTTCCTGTTGTGCAAATGCGTCTTGAATTTGTCTATATACACTGTATAGGCTGTGCAAGCGCTAGTCTGAATTTAAGAAGTTATTTAAAGTGAATATATTGGTAAATGTACGGTATACATATGCTGCCGTATTATCAAGTTTTCAAGAGCAATTCGTTTCCCGTCCTGGACATGTCTCGTTTCCACAACGGAGGAATGGTCGTTTATTTGTACGATGTGGACCCCCATTTCCCGTTATCGCCGTATCATGAAGCTCGCCAAGTTGATTTTTTTCTCATTTCGCAAAAAAAATAACCTCCATTAAAGGAAAATGGCGCAAGGACGGAAGTAGATTGACGTCGGTCCATTTATTTCTAACGAAGTGTTAAATGGGCGTACGGAACAGTGGCGACCCCCGACTCGGACGCCTCATTGAACTCGAATAGGAGAGGGTTTGGTGGGGTCACTTCACTGCTGCTACTTCCGCGATAGCGTGCCACTCGCATTATTATCATCATTATAGTATTAAATTGACACGAGCGACTGACGCGCCACCTCGTTTCGTGCGTTTTTGCTTTGCTCGTGGCAACTACTCGGTTCCATCGTCACGTGTCTGACATGTCTGTCGTTTCTATTTGCGAATAAGACCCGTGCATGCATATTTTATTCGTGGCGTTTATTTAACATCCGAACTGCGGATGTATCGACTATTTGGTGAGTAAACAAGCGCCGTCACATACGTTTACTCTAAAAGGTGATTTCTCGCTTCATCGCGCTTTTCGATCGTTTGTCGGGTGCGATTTTTGCCGGAATTTGAGGAATTTTTACGTCCTGTCATGCATTTCGCGAGAGGTCGCACCCTTCAGGTTTATCACGGGAAAGAGATGACTCCAATTGATTGGGGCACATCGACCATTTTTGGCCCGATTAAGTGATTGCCCCAATGACTCCCAAGTACATTTTACTTTAGAACGTTGAATACTTGCAATACTTACATGTATAAAACCAATATAATGTTGGTTAGGGTTCGTCTTATCACTTAAAGAATTAAAGGTACTTCAAAACAAAGAAAAAAACTTAAGTGTTTTGACTTGTCACAAATACTCCACCTTTTTTGGTGTTATAGAAAACCTCTGAGATAGGATTTTATGGAATACCTCATCCAGAATACCGTAAGAGGTGTTTTTTTTCAAAAGTTTGCAGTTTCCAGTTACGTCACCATGGTTTTCTTGGCGTGTACCCACGAGTGTAAATGTAAATTGGAACTTACATAGTGATCACATGCAGTATATAGTTTTTACCTCCAAATTTATTCTTGAAACTTACCGGGTTTCCATCCTGCAACCTACCATTCCTGAATGCCTCATGCTACCACTCTATCTCGACTCGCTTTAGATAGTCGACTGGTCACTAGTTGTCTCTTCCTGGGTTTCCCATAAAGGGTATCTACAAGCACCTTTTCAACGATTTTTTTTGTTGAAAACATCTTTTTAGAAGTTAAGAAATTATCCATTAGGGGGTTTGTAAATGTCAAATTAATTTAAAATACCTTCATGTACCTCAAAATACCCGAAAAGAGGCAAGCAAATATCTTTAGGTGTTACAAAATACCTAATTTCACCATTATTTCTTAGAGTGTAGAACACTTAACATTTTCATTTTTACGCCACCCACTGTATAAGCAGTACAGGTTGAGCATCCCATTAGGCTAATTAGGCGTTTGGCTTGACAGCCCCGACCGTAGGGGATGGCTAAATGAAGCGTTTTATAACGTGCCGTTTCTGATACTGTGAAAACTCCAGCAAAATGCTTAATTATCTCAATTAGCCGCCATTGTAAGCGCTCGTCCACGCGCAGGTTTTACAAAATGGCGCCTATTCCCTTGATTTCAACTAGGCGTTTCAGTTGCAACGCCAAATATCGTCTTCTGAAACTAGTTGAAAATGGCCGCATCCTAAGCGATGCAGAATCAGGATCTTAGATAATCCACCGGAAGTCTGAAGTCGTGGTTCGGAGGCTCGCGCATGCACGCACCCTGTATATAAGATCTGCAGTTCGTGGCGCAAATCCCCTAGACGCCTCGATTATCGGAAGCAACTTGCTTAAATTTGGAGTAAAATATTTACCGTGTCACTCTTAAGCAATCGACATTAGAAAACGAACCTTAAATAAGAAGAAGAAACTAAACTCGCTCCGAATCTGGATTCAGTTTACAAATGCATCGATAATGCCGTTATTTGACGGCGCTCCAGATAAGCGAGGAAGTGAGGGGAGGAAATGCGAGACGACGAAAAGAAGTAATCTTGCAGGAATCGAGCGTTTAGCGTTATTTGACTTACACGCACAAGATACTTAAGACAAGGCCGGGAAGAAAAAAATCCAGACTCGTTCCCAACTGGCCTTCTCACGTTGATAACAACGGAGATGCGAATCGTGCGGGACTGCGAAACTGCGAACACGTGCTCTGTAGGGAGTGGCGAAAACCCTGGAGATTGATGTTAAACTTGTACGTACTGCAGGTATAGAATTCAAAAATCTCAGTCTGAGAATCAGCGTGGTTTCCTTGCAGGGAAAATCGCGAAAAATCCCTTATACAGTCGAACCTCGTTATGACGAATCTCGAGGGACGTCACAATTTGTTCGTTTAAGCCGTATAGTTTGTATAGTCAGGAAAAAAACATGACTTAAACTATATGGGAACTAACGTTACGTCGAAGTTTGGATGATTCTGCACCACGTATATATGAATGGGAAGGTGCTGCAACTTTTATAGAGGAATTCCCCCGTTGTAACGTAGGCCTACCTTCTTTTCAAATTGCAGAAATTTTATTCGAAAGAGCGAATAAACGGGATATCGAAACATCGTTATTTTTAGTCGAAAATTCGTAGTATCCGAATTCTGAATTCATCTTATGGCGAATTCAGAAGGTCAATCGGGTGTGCACCGGTGTACGCTACAAGGTGAGGCGTAAGGGTACTCATTCGTTGGTACCTATAATTTAAAAAATTAAATTATCGACCACTAGCGCCAGCTACCGGGCAAACAATTGGTAATGCATATCAAATGAGGTTGTGCCAGGTGACACTTCGCACTTTGAGCCTAGCTCGGCGGGTACAACCTCATTTGATATGCATTACCAATCGTTTGCCCGGCAGTTGGCGATAGTGTTCGGTAATTTAATTTTTTAAATTATAAGTACCAACGAATGCGTACCCTAAGTCTGTAAAGTCTTGTTGCGCCATTAAACGAATAGCATAATACGTCCACGCTGGAAATGAGTTCGTACTCTCATAAACTCGATATCTTCTATGTATTTGTTGCAGAATTTGAAATCACGTTCAGTGTATATGCTCTACGATAGAGCTGAAGGTGCTTTACGTTGAATATCCGATCACATGAGCCGAATTCGGCAAACGGTTGATGGATAGAGCCATTTAAATGAGCGCAGAGTGGGAAAATCATTTTGCACTTTAGGACTTTCTTCTATAGAATGAATTTACGTATACCGAGAGAGTCATCTATTTGGGGCGATGTCATTAACTCCTTGTCCCCTCCATCCCAATTATTTTCCCATCGTCCTCCCCCCTGTCATTTGGCCCCGATTCTGGGCCTACTTTTGATTCGCTGATCCGGGATGCTGCTCTAGGATGCGATTCATTAATCAGCTGGATCCCCTTCTCTCTCTGTTTTCCGTGGTGCGTGACCCGCTATTACGAAGGTTGATTTTCTGACTCTGGTCCCTGGTGGATCCGTTCCGTAAGGGTGACGATGCTCGTCGTTATGCCTTCTACAAATTAAACGTGGCGGACTGCGTTGGATTTACTCGGGTTTCACGTCGAAGCGACACCTCGCGGAGTAGTATTACAAGTCGAGCATCCCGAAGCAGAAATTCAACGAAAGCCTATACAATGTTCACAGAATAGGGGAACTCAAGAATGTAGTTCCACACCAGCAGTTGTGGCAGTAGCTAAGTGGTAGCCAATAGGAATGTCGGATTTTGTGTGACCTACGTGCAAACGCACTCGCAGGCATTCTTATTGGTTTCTAAATAGCTACTGCCACAACTGCTGGTGTGGAAGTACATTCTCGAGTTCACCTAATGAAAAATTGACTCTACCTTGACAGTTAACCACTATAGGCATTCGTTCTATAGTTTTTTGATGGAACAGGTGTATCGTTGAATATTTCAAACGGAATTGGAATTTCGTATATACTTCTGATGGAATGAATGGGTCTGTCGTTCATTATTTCTGCTTAAACAAATCAGTCGTTCTATTTTTTGATGGACTTGTTCTCTATTTCCATATTTCTGACGGCATTGGACTTTGTTATTGCGGATAAAATCTTGTTGAATTGACTCGAATTGAGGGATTCGGATCCAACTTATAGGTCAGTTCGTATGGCTATGGCCATTGTCGCGATTCCTATATAACGAGTTGAAAGTGTTTCGTCGTTATGCCAAACTTTCGTTGTTATGACAGCTTCGGAGCGAGCTTTTTATAGAATTTTTTAAAAGGCTATAGGTGTGTGTGTGTCTACGCGCCTAATGTAAAAAAGCTTTTAATTATAATCGTATAATACGTTTGTTCCTCCGCCCGCCCCTCTCATCCCTGCAGCCAAATTCCCCACGGTCCGTAGCTGGAGCGTTGTTGCTTCGTAGCGGGTCGTGCTGCGCATGCGCATCCCCTTTGCGGCGCTAATTTCCCGACATTTGCCAACACGCTGTTCAATTATCATACGGGCAATGATTTTTAATGGTTTCGAATCATTCATTTCTGCCATTGGCGATGACGGCATGCAGCGCCACCTGCGCTATAACGAAAGGGACGCATGTTCATTCAATTTCTCGACTGTTTTTCGGATCGATAATTCCTCAATCGGAACACCGTTTTAAAAGTTGCCCGACTGCGAACAAATTGGAAATGCACTCCCCTCAACGCCACCTAAGCTTACGTCATTTTTACCAACTGTGTATTAACTATATTGAAAATGTGCAATTTTACTATTGTTATAGCAATATTATTTTTATTGTAACTACAGTATATGTTTACGGTTATTTTCATTTTTGAAATCGACGTTAGTGAAAAAACATTGGAAAAAAAATGGGCTTGATTCTCGGACACGCCTTAAACAGCCTGGAATTTTGCAGTAATTTACCTCGTTTGTGTCCGCCTTTTACATGGTTTTATTTCATCGTCTTATACCCCTAATAATTAATATACAGTATATTACATCGGTTATTTCCGATGTCATCTCCATATGTAAACACAAACTTTATTTGTTATACGTGATTACACGTTAATTGATTGGCGTAGACAGCCTGGGCGTAGATAAAGACGAGAACTACTGATTTAGTGATCAGATGTTATAAAGTTTAGCCTTGGGTCTACCTAAGTCACCTAGCCCAAGGACTAAAGTGATCTTAATCCATTAATATACTTAAAATACATAGCAAGGGTACTCAGAGAGGCGTTAAATTGTGCTCGATTTGGGTACGATTCGGCGATTATGACAAATATGCGACATTTATTTTGAAGAGCCAAGCCACGTGACAAATTGGTATAACGAATTCCCAACGTTCATTCCGAGGACCGCCGCAAAGGTCTATGTAGCATATTTGACATAATCACTGAATTGTACCCAAAATTTCAAATCGAGCACAATTTAATGCCTTACAGAGTACTCTTATTAAATCCTAATATTTAAATGTTAATAATATGGGTCACGTATGAAACATAAATTTGCGTGTCAAATTTACTTCACGATTGCCAAAGTACAAGTCGCAAATCTTCAGTCTGAATACCCTATATTGTCTGGAATTCAATTTCAAGAAAAGTGACGAGAAAGCGCTTTTCGAGTTGAACATTTTAAAATTGCGACGCACCCGGTATTACGAGCATCTAGCAGCGCCACCTTCAGTGTGCGGAACGCATTTGTTCGTGAACTCGAATTTCAAGTTTTACCCGTGTTTCGTCGAGCCGTTAATTTGATCGATTTTTTGAGTAACCCCGGCAAAGTCGACAAATGAACGTATCGTTTTTGCCGGTCGTGGATTATTATTAGTTGGCGCAAACCTCTTAAATAAGCCTCGCTAGACGACCGAACGAACGTTTCAATCTATACAGATTAGTAGCTTTCGTACCAAAAGAAAAGATGGGATAAAAAAAATAGCGACTCGTTCATTTGATTAAGTAATGAATTTAAATTTCTTCTTATCCATTAGCAACAATAATGGCTCACTTAGGAAGTTGTTCGGAAAGGCTCGAGCCCTCCGGTAATTGGTTTAGCGAACGGTTCATCAGTTCGCCAACTAATCAACCGCCGACGCAATTAGTGGCGAATTTTCAAACAAAAGGCACTCGATCGTCGAACTTGCTTTTTATGGCAAATAAAGAATTTCCACGAATTTCCCAGAAAGTTCTCGAAAGTATAAAAGTGTGTGTGTGGGGGTTAAAGGACGAGTCGGTTTCTTATTTCACATCCCCCGTCGCTGACCGTAGGTGGCGCTGTCAGCTATTAAAAAATGCTGGACAACTTAATAATATTCCTCGTGGATAGTCCCATTTATATACAAGTTTTGTGACATCGCACCTTGACTTTTGAAGTGGCAACTCAATTGTCCATCCTATGTTAAGACTATATGTTAAGCCAAATGAGTGTTATAAGAGCGACATATATATAGCGTTATGCAATATACATGTACTGTAGTTTTGTGGCTTGATTACAGTATCGTCACTTTATATTACCATAAATTAAAAACTTGATTTATCTCAAAATGAAAAATGTTGGGTAGTTGTCACTTCCTAAGCGAAGGTGTTATATAATGATGATGTCCCTTAAATCCTTCATTTAAGAAAATGGTTGACGTTTTGAGCTAATTCAAATAATTTTGTTAATATTTTTCTCCTTCTACGCCGTACGTAATGCGACACCCTGTAATTATTGCCTAGCATGATTGTAATACATGTATTGACAAGTGCATGTTTGATATCGATAGATGGTCAATTTAAAATTTTCAAAATATCAAAATTATTATTTAAGAAATATAAAGACACTGGCTGCATTCGAATGAAACGGACTATACAGTATAAAATGGAACGTGATTTGACTAGCCGTTTTCAGTTATGCATTTTATATCTTATTTGAAAGCTAAATTTATTTAAAAATATTTACAGTATCTAAAATCGTAAACAACATGGTTATTTAAAAACAAAATTGCTCATTCCCCTTTCATTTCTTGACGTCAGCGCCCAACATTTGTAAATTTCAAATTCTTTAAACGTGTTACATACACGATTTCACGGCGACACATCAGCTTTTCTCAGATTTGGAGTTCTGGTCAGTATAATGGCTTTCGAAGACGACTTAGCAGGGCAGGAAAACTGGACGTCGTTTATGAACGGTCCTCGCGCGTCTCTGGACAG
>JAQGBX010002170.1:0-21428 GCA_034698745.1 Megaphyllum sjaelandicum | reverse complement strand
GGGTGAGCTTTTTTGGGTGAGTTTTTTTGGGTGAGTTTTTTTGGGCGAGTTTTTTTGGGCGAGTCAAACCGATACCGAATTAATCATGCAATTGCGGTAAAAGCTTTTCTGTCTTGTATCGAGCCACGTTTTATATAATGTCAGTGTAATCTAATGTACGTATTATAAAAACTATGGACAAATGCAGACAAAGAATAGCATAAAGCTTCGATCATTAATTACTCAGCAAAAATATATCACACACATGTGAGAATTTAAAATGACATTGTACTTCACAATAACGTTTATAGCGAAATAGGAAATAATTAACTTCGTAAAGTGCTTCGTCCTATAGTCTTTATAAATGTGTCACTTGCTAATGTGGTGACTATACTGTATATACGGTATATACAGAAATTTCAGCAACATGTACATATAGATTTGAGAACATACTGCAGTGTATATATGATAACAGCAAATATTACACTATAGCTAGCGCAATATACTGTTATCATATGTGTTGCAATTGCATGTACCAATGAGACGGAAAATGGCTTCCAAAATGTTTTTCAAAATGATGGAAAAAAAGCTCTAGCAGACATTTTAAAGTCTGCATTGCTTGTTTTAGTCACTAACCTCCTACACAAACATGAAATACACGTAATTTTAAATTTTGGCACACCCTGTAATACCATTAGCTATGATGAAAGCCACTTTCAAGGTCGATTTTCCCTTTCATTTACGAGTCAAATCAACTCATCTTGTTTAGCTTCAGAGCTCGGGTTGTAGTTAACGTAAGAATCGATAGAAACGTACCTGATTATATTTGTTAGTCGACAGATTCTCCATGAAGTCGTGAGTCCAATCCATCACCTCGTCGCTATGTTTTTCTCATGTCGAGGGTCTCTCGCGAAAAGCAAATAGCGCGTTGAGGGACATCCACAAATTACCGGACTTGAACTTGCATCGCCATCTGACGGGAAAAAAGAAACTATACGGCTGCATAAAATGACTGCTGTCAAAAAAGGAGAAGTTATTGCAGTTTCCAAGCCCTTTGCGTGTGTGATTTTGAGCAGTGTCCGAGGTCAAAGGTGTGAGACTTGTCTAAGAAGGTAATTTTCATTATATGTACATGTAGTATTACTTATGAAATAATGGCACCAAATGCCATAGGCCTACACAATCATACAACTACTGTGATCAGCTGTCCGCCAACTTTCTTGGCACATTACTGCTCTTGTAACATTATTTTTGTATGCATTCTTCCAGTAATATCGTGTTGCGGAAATGTGTCAACTGCAATTTGACATTTTACTGCAACGGCGTGTGTCAGGTGAGCAAAGCCCATGTTGGAAAATGTTCAGTTTCGCTCACCTAATGTTGAAATTCAAACTCTTTGCAGAAAAAGTCCTGGCCGGATCATAAGCTGGAGTGCAAAAGTCTGAAAAAGGTTCATCCAAGGGTCCCGGCTGACTACATTTTGCTTTTGGCTCGGGTCATCCGAAAGCTTAAGGTCAGCTAGTTGTTTATCGGCAAGAGAAATTAAGCTACCATTTATTCTTTATCTTTTCCAACATGAGTATTTTTGAACAGAGAGGCGGTGCTCTTGAAGAAGAAAAAATCGGAAATGTGACCAGGACCTTTGACAAGCTAATGTCTCGTAAGATGCACTTAAACTTAATTTCTTGCACTTAATTGCGAGTTAAGCTTCCATTCTATTTTTCCATGTCCTGCTTTTCAGATCTCCCAGAAATACAAAATGACCCGAAACGACGAGAAATATTTTCAGTTTCCTACTTCATTCTGTCGCAATTTCTGGAAGAAGATGAATTGCCGAAGGCTGAAGTTGCAATGGAGATACTGGGGAAAGTAGGCAAATAAACATCAAAATTATGGTGTGGTTCAGAATTAATGTGTCGGGAAATGATTTAGCAATAAAATCGAACCAAAAATTCGGCAAGATATACTTTAAGTCCAATTTTTATGCTTGAAAACGTCATAAATGTATCATCTGCAATGGTAAAAACCCATAGACTTGTGTTAAAACATAATAAGTACCCCTAGATTGTCTAGTTATTTTGGTTAAAAATGGGACTACATCATACCTTACATAGGCCACCTGAATTTAATCTTTTTTTTAAAAAAATAAAAACTAGAACTAATTTTTGCTATTCTTGTTAGATCTTCATCAACTCCATTACCGTTATCGATGAGCAGGAGCACGTTGCGTCAGGCCTTTATCTTGGGTAATTCTTCGGCTTTTCCATTTGCTTCATTTTATGAAACCAACGTAATAGTTTGTTGTTTATCAATAGTCCATCCGCTCTGAACCATTCGTGCAAGCCAAACGTCACCGTGGTGTTCAATGGTCCATTGTTGACCCTCCGAAGTCTGGAGGACATGCCAGATTTTGATGTGTCAAAGGTTGGAAATCAAATTTGACGCCTATTAGATAATGTCCAAAATTTCTAAAGTTTTTGGGTTTTCACATTTCAGGCATTTATCAATTACATAGATCTGATGAGCAGTACGGAAAGTCGACGAAAACAATTGTTGGAACAGTTTTACTTCCTTTGTGAATGTCCTGCATGTCTTGATGAAGGTCGCGATAAACTAATGCATTCTATTAGGTGCCCAAATAAAACATGTGCATTCCCAATATTCTCCATTAAAGGTATCTGAATAGCCAGTTTTCTAAGATTAAACTCGGCAGTCTGTGAACAATTTAAGAAAATGTCCAAACTTACTTGCAGATGAAGCCAAATGTGATGCTTGCGGCACCAATGTTTGTAACGAAAGGATGACCAAAACAAAAAAGATGATGAAACTATTGGAGAGTGAAACTGAAGTTGTCATAGAGTTGAAAAAAAATGATGATATCCTTTATAATTTTCTACTTTGTTGCTTAAAATTCATTAAAAAATAATTGGTCATTTTGGCGGGCTGTAAAAACTAGATCTAGCAAAATCGACAGTAATTTGAAATTTTATGCATAATTTTCTCGTTCAATTTTAAATTGCTTTTGTGACTTACGTTACTCAATTCCACTTCTGACCAGCAAAGGTGGTCAGATAAATAAATGTTCCTAGAACCCTTGTGCCTTTAGTTTTCACAAATTGTCACATTACCTGGCTCGTATTGAAAACTACATTCCCAACCAAATTGATCCTAAACGAGAAATACAACAACGGAAAGCCAAAGAAATTATGGAACTGGTTTTACGGGATGCTGTGCAGCTGTTACATCCACTTAACGTGTACTTAATCAAGGGCTTGGACGAAGTCTTCGACACCCACATCTGTTTAGAAGACTTGGAGAGTGCACTTAGTTACGGGCTTCTCACCTTGGAAGGTTTCAGGTAAGATGTTTTTCTGTCCAAAATGCAAGTTCCGGAGCTGAAATGATAATTGACCAAATTTCCTTCAAAACTTTCACCCCGTTACAGGAGGTACACAGAACATACGCAAGCAGCGTATGGACTTCAGTTAGCGAAAATAGGGAAGATTCAGCTTCACCTGGACCAAATCGATGATGCAAAGCGGAATCTCATCGAGGTAGAGCTCTTACACATCACTTAATTGCATTTTGTTAACTGCCCGTTAAAACATTTTATTTTGTATTTAGGCTAACAAATTGCTTATCTTTCGCTATGGAAGAGATCACCCAGTTTACAGCAGATTTACAGAAACACTAAGAACGCTTAAGGAAATGCTGGATGATGCTTGAGATCATAGTATGTTTCACACTCATTCTTTTTTAAAATAAACTATACTTATTTACTGAAAAAATTCCCTAGAGCCAGAGGTAATTTGTTGCTTCTGAGAAAATGAGGCTTACGAACTGCAATGGTGTTCTGCTGCACTTTAATTTTCCACGAGACAAGCGTTATAGACATCTTATCTTGGATCAAAACAAGTCTTCTAATACAAGAAATAGTTTTCTACAAACCACTTTATTCTCAATTTTATCAATTATCTGTATTTTTAAATTAGTGCACACCCACATCTACCGCAGTTGAAATCCCAGCGTGAAAAAACCTGCAAATCTACGAAGTGGGGATTTCAACAGCAGTAGAGTACAAAAACTGACAGATTTCCGTAGGCAAAAAACGCTAGACCAGTAACGCATTGGTCCATGGTTTCATCCGAATTGCATCGGATCCCCCTTACCTTGCATGCAGACTTGGAACAAATATTTACAAATAACGCAAACCCACAGACAATTGTGCCAAACTCCACTTCTTAGAAATGACGAGAAATCTGCCAGGTTCAACTCGGAATCACTTTGATCTGTATGGGGGGAATGCCGATCAGGTGTTGCTAAGGAAATTGCGGGCCAAATTTGCTGTCTAGTCTTTGGGATTGAGAGAGCCGCCAATTGCCTAGCAATGAAAGTTCGTTAATTAACTTTTGTACACTCCCGCGTTATAACTCCTCTCGGCCAGCATCCTCCTCTTCTTCGCCTCCCGTGGGTGGGGGAGCACCTCCCGCACCCTGGTACAACTTGGCAATGATCGGTTGGATGACATCTTCCATTTCCTTCTTTTGTTGCTTGTATTCCTCCACGTCCGCTTCCTGGTTGGATTCCATCCACTTGATCTTCTCATCGATAATGCTCTCAATCTTCTCCTTCTCTTCATCACTGAGTTTCGCCCCCAGCTTCTCCTTGTCGCCAATCTGGTTCTTGAGTGAGTAGGCATACGACTCCAGCTCGTTCTTGGCCTCCACGCGCTCCTTTAACTTCTTGTCTTCATCGGCAAACTTCTCAGCATCGCGGATCATGCGGTCAATGTCATCTGGCGTAAGCCTATTTTGATCGTTAGTGATGGTGATCTTCTCTTTATTACCCGTGCCCTTATCCTCTGCAGACACTCGGAGGATGCCGTTTACGTCAATCTCAAATGTGACTTCGATCTGGGGAACTCCTCGTGGTGCCGGTGGGATTCCAGTCAGATCAAATTTGCCGAGCAAGTGGTTGTCCTTGGTCATTGGCCGCTCGCCTTCAAAGATCTGAAGCAAAGGAATTATTTAATTAAATTTCACTGATAACTTTGTAACTGCATAAAACCTTATATAACCGATGAACTTGTAAAATTCTAAAATTGATCAGTTTGCTAGCTATGTAAAGACAAAATGCTTACCTGGATGGTTACAGTCTGTTGGTTATCAGAAGCAGTTGAAAATATTTGGGATTTTTTAGTTGGCACAACAGTGTTACGTGGGATAAGTTTGGTCATAACACCACCAACAGTTTCAATGCCCATGGTCAATGGATTGACGTCCAAAAGCAGAAGGTCAACTGTTTGGTACAAGAAATAAAATGAAACATTAGTCAACCACATCAGTTCAAGCCAGATAAGAACAAACGTCAGTTATTTGACTTACGAGTCTCTTGATCTCCGCTGAGCACTCCAGCTTGCACGGCAGCACCATAGGCAACAGCTTCATCGGGATTGATGCCTCGGGATGGTTCCTTTCCATTGAAAAATTCCTTAACCAGCTGTTGAATTTTGGGAATTCGAGTAGATCCACCAACAAGCACCACTTCATGGATGTCAGATTTCTTGATGTCAGCATCTTCAATGACCTTCTGCACAGGCTTCATGGTAGAGCGGAACAAATCCATGTTCAATTCTTCGAACTTGGCCCTTGTGAGCGTTTCTGAGAAATCAATGCCTTCAAAGATGGCTTCAACTTCAATACGGACGCTGTGAGCACTGCTGAGACCTCGTTTTGCCTTTTCAACCTCTCGTCTGAGCTTCTGTACAGCCCTGTTGTCGCTCCGCATATCCTTGCCGTGCTTCTTCTTGAAAAGCTTGATGAAGTGCTCCATGACGCGCTGGTCGAAGTCTTCGCCTCCCAAATGGGTGTCTCCATTGGTTGCCACCACTTCGAACACGCCATTGTCGATGGTAAGAAGAGACACGTCAAAGGTTCCACCACCCAAATCAAAAACTAGAATATTTTTCTCTCCATCCTTCTTGTCCAAGCCATAAGCAATTGCAGCAGCAGTTCTGGAAGAACAAAGAAAATTGTAGATATTAGAATAGCTCTAAATTGATGCAAGGCCGCAAATTTAGATATCCACAAGTCAAAATGGCTGTCAACTCACGGCTCATTAATAATTCGCATCACGTTCAAGCCGGCAATTGTGCCAGCATCCTTCGTGGCCTGTCGTTGGGCATCATTGAAGTAGGCAGGCACAGTGACCACAGCATGTGTGACTTTCTTTCCCAAGTAGGCCTCTGCGATTTCCTTCATTTTAACCAAAACCATAGCGGAAACCTCTTCTGGAGCAAACACTTTTGTGCCTTGACTTGTCTGTACTTCAGCATGTGGCTTGCCATTTTTCTCAATTACCTAATTTACAAAGCAAATGCGAAAGTTATTAATCTCTTCACTCAACATCTCCAAAAAAATTCAGCTAATAAAAATATCGAGAAGCCCACCTTGAATGGGAAAAATTTCACATCAGACTGAACCGTGGGATCATTCCAATCTCTTCCGATCAAACGCTTGGCATCAAAAATCGTGTTTTCAGGATTGGTCGTCAGTTGATTTTTAGCAGCATCACCAATCATACGCTCACCATCTGGAGAGAAGGCCACATATGAAGGGGTGATTCGGTTGCCCTGATCATTGGCGATGATTTCCACACGACCATTTTTGAACACGCCCACACTGTGAAGAAAAACAGTTGTCTAAATATTACAATAGCTCATGTTAGAAATCAACTATGCAACCGCTCTTGTGAGCATTTCGTGAAGTAGATTCCAGCACTATCATCATTAAAGTATATTAGGAGAACTGAATTTGGTCAGTCAATATTGTTATTTAAATTAAACTAGTATGGCTGCCTTTGATATTACATGAAAGTGAAACATTATTGCGTCACTAGCAAATCTTGCACGGGTGAAAGAACAATCCCTTTCATCTCAATGCGAATGCAGCAAAAGAATTTTTTTCAAGTTCAACGTCCGTATTACCTCCAAGGAGTAGAAAGTTATATATACTTGGATGTCATTGACCTTTGAGAGGTAACGTTAGAGGGAAATCCAACCCTTTAGGGTACTGCTTTATCGCGATGACCTCACATTGAGAAGGTGGAGTAACAGTAAACGTGGTATACTTACCATGAGTAGGTGGTTCCCAAATCAATTCCTATCACTGTTCCAAAACTGTCCTTTTTTTTGTCGTCCTCATCCTCAGTTTTGCTCCAAGTTGCGTGAGCAACAAGGGCGACTAAAAACGCGCAAATAAATAATTTGTGCATGGTGCTGCGTTTGAGCAAGTGAACAAATTCTAGAAAAAGAAAAAAAATGTTTGAAGACTTTAAAACATGACTCGGATAATTTATGCGTTGCTAGTAACACGTCATCATTTCGCTAGGTCCATAAGGCAAGTAAGTTTACAGCCGACCTTAAAACGCCCTTTGGCGATAAGAAATGTAAAGACTTTTGTCTGTAAATGTAACTTTTAAATACCAATTTTGACCATGAAATGAGCGGCTCATTTCAGAGGTCATTCAGCATATTTAGCCGGCATTTTGAATAATGAAATAAAACTCATAAATCATATATTAAACTTATTAGGAAAACCTTCAATAAACATAAACAACTAGATTTAGTTCAATATAAAAAGTGCTTCAAAACTGAAGTTAAAAAAAAATCTCCGTTCAGATTACAGTAGCCCAGAGGATTTAATTTTATAACGAACAAAATATCTTTTTAACCATAATTTAATCTTATTTTAAATGAAACTACATAATTTAATTAAACAATTAGTTTCAAGATTGTCGATTAATTGGGAGGTTTTAGCATCTCAAATAGAACAAATCACATTCGATTTTTAGCAACCGGCATATCTGACGTTGCAATTTTTTTTTTTTTCCGGATGCAAAACTATTACACCGTTTGTAAGAAGCAATAAATCCGTCTAATTCGATCAAGAAAATAGTTGAGTTATTGATTAACAACGAAATCGATTCTTACCTACAGTATTTCGATAATAAGCGCACAGATTCAGAAAGAAAAGTATAAACCACAACGTATAAATTCAGAGAGAAATGTCGAACAACCACGTTCAATGAAAGAGCGTATGCTTATAAAAGAACAGAATCTCGTGGCGTTCGCTTATTGGTCCAAGTGTACGAGGTGGAGACCTCCCATTGGCTAACCAGGATAAGTACGCCTTGATGTGTAGCGCTGTGACTAGCGACACGTGTTGTTCCACCAAAGATGGGGACGGTTCGTAAAGTACCGTCACGAGGAAAAGTTCCAGACGATTCCATTGCATCGTTCTGGAATCTTCTCGAATAAAGTTGGCCTAGCAGAGGCCCCGTAACACAGTCAAATTAAATTTGATAACTTATCAAAAACGCAATAATCTGGATTAATTGCATCATTTCATCTAATTGGAGTGTCAAATGCACGAATGTCAACGGTTTTTTGCGCATTAAACGGACTTAATAAAAATACCATTTTAATTGAGCAGCTCTAACGAGCCTCCGTAAAACATCCTCTATTGCCTTTGATTGCCACTGTGCTATCGCGTGGTTGCGTTTTCGTTGTACGAAACGTGCTTGGACTTAAAAAATCCGTACATTTTCGGAAAATCAATTATATTTTGTTTATTAAAATGTCTAAATTAGGAGAGGTAAGTGTGGCTTGTGTTTTAAACTAATCTGCGGCATGATATACCAAATGTTTAGTTTAATTTGAACCTAAAATGCCAATGTGCTTTGTTATCATAATACATGGTTTAGTTTAGTTTAGGGTAGGGTATTATCACCGCGCCGAAGCCTTATGGTGATTTAGAGGTGACGTGAGGTGAGGTGATGGTTGCCATGTATAGTAACAACTTTTATCGTTTTCATTATCTGTTGGTATAAAAACATGATTCGCCACTTAATTTTACGTATATTATGGACTCTTTGTGGTTAAATGCATGATTTCTCAAGACTATATATTTAATTGATTATGCAATTTTAACCTAGACGCAGGTTGTGAACATTGAACATATAAAATATATATTTCAGCTTCGCCTAGACGTTGAGGAGTTAAAGCGACTTTTAAACCAGGCCGAAAGACAGAAAGTAAAAGACGTTTTATCGCTAAATATCCGAAAGATCGAAACGGAGATTATATCGTTGGAAACTGCAGCGAAACAAACTGATGAGGCCCAAAAGACTCAAAGCACGCCTGTAGCATCAAAGCCAGGATGTTACGATGTTAAACTTACAAATTATGGTAAAGCAACGAAGCCTCAGTTCATGATTAATACCGCCTAGTACTTGGAAAACCTTACCAGATTTTTATTTTAGCCTGGGATCAGTCCGATAAGTTCGTAAAAATTTACGTAACGCTTAAAGATGTTCATACCATTCCGAAAGAGAACGTCACCTGTGAATTCTCCACCAAGTAAGTGCTTGAGTTTTCTTTCACAACACTGCCCTACTGTATATCCAACTTTTAACATCTGCTTTTGATTTTCAGTTCGATGAAGCTAGTGATCAGTGCTCTAGGTGGGAAAAACCATTCCTTGTTAATCACGAATCTGCTGAATCCAATAAACTCTGAAGGAAGCTACACTAAAGTAATTTAATAACATACGTGTACTACCTTTTTATTTTTGATGGCATTTATCTGACCCTACAGTGGAATTGTTTTTCACATTTCCCTTATTATGTTGTATTAGGAATTCTGAAATTTTTAACAAGATATCCAAAAATATTATTTTGCTGGTTTCAGGTTAAGACTGACATGGTCGTCGTATTCATGAAGAAAGAAGCTTCCAAAAACTGGGCCACAGTCACTGTGTTGGAAAAAAAGGCGCAAGATTCAAAGTATGTCTTACTTACCAATATATGTTGTTAGGATGAGTTGGCTCATTGCATGCAATTTGGAAATTTCCTCATGCATTGTTTGAATTTTTAGGAAACCTAAAGCTCCAGAACCAGGTGAAGATCCCTCAACCGGCCTAATGTCGATGATGAAACAAATGTACGAGGACGGAGACGATGACATGAAACGGACCATTGCAAAAGCATGGACTGAATCTAGGGATAAACAAGGCTCTGAAGGCTTTGGAGGAATGTAATTAGCGTCAATCTTCATATTAAGCTTCATTTGTTTCCTGAATAAATTTTTTTCAGTTTCAATAGATAATCATGAATTACCTTGGTTGTGACTAGTTTTATCTCTTGGATTGAATTTTCAGAGTTATAAAAGGTAATTTCTTATTAATAAATTTGTCCAAAAAATCGTGGAATTTAGAGAAATCTGATATTTTGCATTATGCACAGTATTCAAAATAACAGTATGGGCACTCCGTGTCGGCACCTTCCATGCCCCCTGCCCCAAAAATACGACTGCACCGCAAGAATTTATATGGTGGCAGCTGATAATATAAGACAATATAATGCTGATTATAAGTGAGCTGATGAGTCGCTCACTTGACAGGAAAAGTTACCCAAGGGTTGCACAAAACTGCCCGATTGGCTAAGTGTATGGAAACATGCAGCAGAAGAAAAATGCTGCACCATAATATATCACATTTTGATAAAATAAGACGCCGCCTACGAGCTAGGCAAGCGCCTTCACATGGCGTATTTGGATCGTTAATCTGATGTGTACGGGTGTAGGCTACAAGGTGAGGCATAAGTCTGTAGTCTTGTTTATTTATGCCTCACTTTGTAGCCTACATAGGTGCACACCAGATTGACGATCCAAATACGACAACAGTATACTATGTGCCTAGCGATAAATGGGCGAGGTCTACAGCGCGTAATTCAACCCTTCCCGCCCCCACGTGGGTCATTCCGAAAATCGACGTTATAACCTGCATTTGTGGAATTGGAAATTTGGCCAGCTCCACGGAAAATCTACGAAACAAAGGAATTCAAGTTGCACTTATATTGGCGACTCATATCCTGTGATGCACCGCTATTTGTTTAAGTGTTGATGTTCCCTCCATTGCGCGTTTGTCAAATTAAGGCGAGGGACACGTTTCAAATCTTAGCGCTAACGGTCATTCTTATCGACAGGGACCCCTGGTCCTGGGCGTCCCTCGCCGTAATTTGACAAACGCGCAATGGAAGGAACATCAACACTTTCTATCTTTGTTTCGTGGATTTTCCATGGAGCTGGCCAGATTTCCAATTCCACAAATGCAGGTTTATAACGTCGATTTTTGGAATGACCCACGGGGGGAAGTAAGGGTTGAATTACGCGCCATAGGACTCCCCCTTAACGCGCATTTTCGTCCATAGCTGGTCGTAAAGTTGGCACTGCGAAGATGGACAGGAGGAGTGCACATACTGGTATTTCGTAGAGTGTGATTATGTGTGCTCCAAAATTACTTTGACGGGTTTAAAATTCCAGGAGTAAATTTAACAGAAGTCTAGGCATAGAATTTCCTATTTTAATAAGGCATTTCCATTGACTATTCAGATATACAAGTTGGAATTTTAAGAATTATTCACAAAAGTCACACTTGAAATAAGGGAAGAAGCAATGTCACAAGTCTAGTTTTACAACAGGCCAGAACGATTGTTAATTTTTCGTTACGGTTTTATGGTGAAAAATTGGTCCAGAAGTTTTTCAGCACAATATGCCAAATTAAAACTTACCATTTAGAGAATCGAAAATATGCAGCGTGTCAACATCTGAAACTTGACTAATTTACGCAGAGATTTATTGTTTGTTGACAATTGAAAATAATGGCAGTTTTAATAAAGTATTACAAATGTGAATATGCATAAAAATCAAATAGATAGCCGCCCCAAAAACGTTGATGTATTTAAGAGTGAATTTCCCATGTAAAGGTTGGGAAATTAAACTTTGCCTTTGAGCTAAATATTTGTTCGCTTTCAGCACTCTAACCCTACAAAATATTTTTAAGCGAGGGCATTGAAGTAGAGGACCGGGGATGAAAGTGAAAGGACAGGGAATTTGTTACGCCCGAGTTTTAATCAGAAGGGTTTTCGTTGCAAGACGATCTGCAAAATTTTCACCAACATATTTGTTAATCTAACTACTCAGGAAAGACCTGTATCTTGAAATACTGCTTCAGATGGAGCGGCAATATGTGTCAACTGTTTGGTTACATATCCAATATATTTGACATCAGTAGCGATTAACGATAGTTCCACGCAATCAGTTTGCCAATTTGGCGTTCCCTTATATGGACAATTTTTTGTAACTTGGTTGTTGTAAATTTGTTGCAAGTAACATAGAAACAAAAAGCCAATTAAAAACACACATCAGCAAACGTGCTAGGTTTGCAAAGATGACGGCCAAGTCTCAGATAAAAGAGGCAATGCAGCACATTTCATCTTATAAAGATAAAGCAACGAGATTTTAAATGTACTTCTTACCAAATTTAGAGAATCATTGTGGTTTATGCCACTGCATTAATCCACACTGGATTCAAATTTTGTACTGCAATTTCAACTGTGGAGAAAATGCCCACAAAAAACCAATTGGGTGACCTTTTGCAACGGTTTTAGTATGTCAGCCAAGTTGTCCACTAATTATATACCGGGAATATTGTTTTTGGAAACCTACCAAATAGTTAAATTGTCATCGTCTTTGGCTAGGTACCTTCATGTACGAAAAGGGGGCAAATGAGACTGGCGAATTAACCAATTCTTGCAACGAAAACTACCGCCGTAACTCTTGTAATAAAAATGTGCTTGTCAAGCAACTTGGTGGCCCATCATGAGCTGACTGCCCCCTAAATTCTCAGCAACTACATAATTACAAGCTCATACCTCATCTTAAGCAAATGCCAACGTTTTTCCATCAAAGCGGGGCCAGCGAGAAACTGCGAATGATGTGAGGAACATTAGCATCAAAGCCGCCAATGTCCAACATTCCAATGTTCAGATCTTGAGAAGCGAGGCTAAACCGTTTCAAGGTTAGTGCACAGAAAATAAGTCTGCAAAGTAAGAGAAAATGGTGGGATAGCATCCAAATCTCATTCATTTTGGAGAAAAACCAAAAGTGGAAAAGTATTTGGCGCACCTGGATTTTGGTAGATTCAAGGCTTTCCTGTACTGATGCAGAGCGTCACAAGGTTTCACATCGACTGGTTTAATTTGGTTATCGGTGAGGACCAAAAACACATCAAACTGCTTATTTTCTTTTTTTGCCCACAGCATCGGCTTGGCACAATTCACCGGCCCCATGGGTGTCTAAAAAGCATTGTGAATTTAACAAAAAGAAAAAAAATATGACACTAATTATTTGAGAAAGTGACAACTATCTATCCTTGCTTTAATTATGGAAACTTCTATACCTAAATTTATAACCAAATAACTAGTTTAAATTGCAAGTATTTCATACCTCTCGCATTCGTTTAGTAACGTCCAAAAGAGTCATGTCTTTTTTTAGGTCCAGAACTCTCAAGTCGTTGGTGCTGAAGGCTGCCACTGTCACGTCACTTTCAGCTTGAAGCAATGGTAGGATTATGAGGGCAGAAGCCAAAGCAGGCGTCAATTGTGGGCATCCTTGGACTTTACTGTGGACCATTGGATTGCGTACATCAACAACAATGAGAAAGCGCTTGCCGGTCGGTGTAACATGCTGCAAGCAGAGAGTGCAAATAATTTTATATTCATTCATTTTACCCTTTGAAGTATGATTCATCTAAAAAATTCAATTGATTTTCATAAAATTTTACAAATGCAAGTTTATTTAAAATGGCAAAAATCCGAAATCTACTGCACAGATTCGAACACGCCTTTTCATGCTCCCGTTTAAAAAAGGATTCCTGCCTGGAACATGGGTTATTGACCACCTGAACAGAACATTCCTAGTTTTTAAATTAACTGATATAGGATTTAGTACTGCCTTAACGTATTTAATTCTAGGCATTATAAAAATCAAGCATTACATCAGACACTACGTACTTTCAGAGAGGTCACAAACATGTTGTGCAAAGCATCGATTATTGAGGTATTTAATCTTCGCTTTGAGATGCGGTTTGGTGGCATTGGTAGGGTCGTGGTTGGTCGACCAGTTTCTTCGTACTTCTTAAGAGCTAAAAAAATGTTCCCAGGATGTAGTTTTGTGACGGCCAACTTGTCCAAATCTTGTAACTGGTCCAACAGAATTGGTAACACAGGATGGTTGGGGGCAAAGAATCCCAACTGACCAAACCGTCGCAGGTGAGATAGAATCTGGCTCAGTGGAGTATGGGGTAATAAAGAACGCCAAATCTGAAAGTCAATGGAATCAATAGCTGATGAACAAGTGCGACAAATTCATCTTGTTCAGTTGTCAAAAAATTTAATTATAGTAGATTGATTTACTAACCTGACACTTTTTTCTAAATTGTGTAGGGATAATTTCTACAGTAAAATTATGCTTTTCAATGAGACCAATAGCTTCCTGCTCGTCTGTTGCGTGCTTCAGTTCGTGAACAGCTTTAAGATATGTTAAAACTTGCATAACATCCTCGGGTGCATCAGCCACAGCAAACTCTTTTCCAGTTTCTTCCATTCCTTTATTTAGGAATTTGAGTACAGCTGCAGTTGCTGATAAAATGGTAATTTAAATTTATCATTACTGACTGTTACCAAAAATTGAAAGTTGCAGCGGATGGTCAAACTACTACCTTTATTCGAAGCCTTGACGTGACCCAAGCGCAATACATCCCGATGTGTCCACCCATAGTGACTAGCATATCTCGTACACGTTGCGGCCAACTGTAAGGGCGGCTTGTCATTATACCATTTAGAAATGGCGGTTTTCTGAGCTCTTCCCCATCCCGTGCTCCCCTTAATTTTGCTTAGCTTCTCTGAGAAGTGAACGAATGTCAGTATATCTTCTCCGGTTTCACAGATTGACGGTAGGGCTTCCTGAACTGCAGCTTTGGTCTTCGTATCGGTCGATTGAGCACACTGCGCCAACATAAACAGCTTGGCGACGTGGTTCAATTCCAAGCCAGTTTGAAATTTCTTGATTTCTTCAACAATTTGGGGACCTTTCCCTTCGTTTAGCAAACTATCGAAGAATTCGGGCTTTTCATAGTCGTTGTTCTGCTGAATACCCGAAGCGTAACAATTACCCTCTTGACCTAACATGAGGTAAATGTACACTCTTGTAAGTTCTTCTTGCTCTGATGACATTTTAGATTTTACATCAGACATACAAAATAAAAAATAGGCCTATGTGACAGCTAGACGCCAGGTCGATAGGGCGTATTACACCTGGAATTAAAAGGCAAATAACAGTTTTAAGGATGAAAACAGCAATTAAATAGTTATGGCCTCGATTCAACCAAACGAAACGGCTAAACCGAGAAAGATTACATGCGTTAAATATAGTTAAAATCAAGCAGAAAAAAAAATATTCTAAAAATACCGACCTCAACGACCGCCATTTTCAACATTCCATTACAATGTGCCCAGATGGTCCTCGTACGTTTATTAGTTAGGATTTCCGTACTGTCAATTCACAAGTGTCTTAAAGTAATAAGCAACTTATTTAAACGATTAAGAAATTATTACGATCAATAGTACTTCATCTCGCTTCTTCGATTAAATCTTGATTAATGTTTAGTTAGCTGTCAATTTTGAAAATTTCGTTAATAGAAATTTTCAGGATTTTCTCAACATGTTTGATCACATTGCTTAGTTTAAACATCCTAACCATTGTCGAGCTAAGAGCACAACACGTGGAAATTTAGGCATAAACACTGTGCATAAACGTGGGCACGAAATTCAGGATTGTTTCTTGAATTTCTTTAACTTTGTAAGACATTTCTGAACCGAGGATGGTTAAAGAGAAGAGAAGAAGTACCTTGTCCGGCGGATCTCCCGTTAAAACTGCTGAAAGTGAGCCAAAGGTAAATGGTAATAGCAAGGAATCTTCGTCCACGGATGAATCGACTGGGAACGCAGCTGTACCAATGGAACTGAACACTGAGACGTTGCAAAAAAGCATCAGGATAGAAAACGAATTCATAAAGAATGTCGTCAATTCCATACCTCCACAAATTTATTTCAACAAAGAAACGATGGACGCGGTGAGAGAAGACAAGCATTCTGCAATGGATGAAAAATTAGAAGGTGAATAAAAGTTGCATATATATATAAATATAGCGCTGTATAAAGTCCATCTATAAATTAGTGCTACTATAAATTATTATTTCATGTTTCAGAGGTGGGATTGAAAGGTAAACGCAGAGACATTTCAAACAAGACTAAACAAAAACGGGTGAAATTAGATCCGGAACATAACAAAAACGTGGTACAAATCATCGAAGGCATGGCAAAGAAAAGTCCAAATATAAAAAAAAAAAAACGTATGTATTTGTTGGAAGATTAGTATCGTATAAATTTGTTTTTCTGTTTTTTAGAAGTAATGAAGCTTTCGACATATATTCTTTTTCTAAAAAAAACGACACTGCCCGTCTCACATGAGAATAATTATGAATTTTCTGTTTATAGATAACCAGTCACACTTACCGAATGCTAGAGATCCTGCAGTCATCGATGAGTTAAGGTTGCGCTTGGAAGCTAAAATTGCCGCTCTGCGAGGTGAGATATTCTTCATCGTGGGGTAGCTTAGAGATTTTCGCCATTACGTATTTGGATGGCCCTGGTCAGCTACGTTTTCTAATGAAAAACCTAATTTCAACCATTGGTATTGTTACAGGAAAGCCAATGACTGACGCCCAGAAGGAAAAACATAAGTTGAAACGCCGACTGAGCAAGTTGAAAATGAAAGAACGCCGGAAATCCGATAAACCTGCTGGCATCCCAATTATTCCTACTGAGAAGAAAGTTATTGGGCCAAAGTCTGCAGCAAAACCAGTGTTCAACAAGGAGGGCAAAATGGTTTTCAGCAAGTTTGACTTCACTGACAACGGGGTAGAGGAAAAGAAAAAGGGCGAATATTCTGGCAAGAATTATAAACATCTGCTGCAGAAGGTGGAAAAGGAGACTGAGCAGATAAAAGCTTTGGAAGAAAAAGACAGCCAAAAGGCGAGCGATCTAAAGCAAAAGAAGAAATGGAAATCAGTACTGGAAAAGGCAGAGGGAATCAAGGTGAAAGATGATCCAGAATTGCTGAAAAAAGCTTTACAACGGAAAGAAAAACGCAAGCAAAAGAGTGCCAAACAATGGGCAGAGAGAGATGCATCAGTTAAGGAGAAACAAGAGAAAAAGCAGAAGAAACGCACTGCTAACATCCAAGCTAGAAAGAAGGAAAAAGTTAACAATAAAATCAAAAAAGCTGTGAAGAAAGGAAGAATGATTCCTGGATTTTAGTCGAGAGTAATCACCGACCTTATTGTATTTTGATACTTGAGAAATGTCTTCGTTTATTTTTCTTTACTTACAACGAATAAAATTCTTTCCAGTTTTTCAAAATCACATTAAAGGCAACTTGCGAACATATTTTCGGTACCAAAGAAACGATGTTGCTGCGCACAACGAGTACCTAACATATTAAAAAAATCAATGTGCCGAATTGCTGTTTCTCGAAAAAAAAAATGTTATGATAAAGTTGGGACATACCAGGTCAAGATGTAAGATAAATGTTCGTTCCGGAGTGAAACTCTTGTTTGCCCGCCTATTGGACCACCTTTGACTGTGCTGGCTAAATAAATAAAACCACTTTGATATCATTACCATAAATTCAAATTTTGTTTGAGGTCTCATTGATGCACACGTCTATTTTTAAAAACTGGTACGCTCTCCTAACCATTTTTTGAATAAATTAATAGAAAAGCAATTTTTATATTAAGTTTTTTTACAAACATAACTTAAATCTTTAAGATTATAAAACAGTGAAGGCAATGATATTTGGCATCGTAGCAAATAAATTGCTCTCATTTTCCAAAAAAAAAAAATTAGTTTTACCATATTTCTCAGATTTTTTAAAAGTATGAGCAACAGTTTTTAAATCAATTCAGAAATGACGGTTTGTAGTTGTAATGTAATTTGGGAAACCCTTGTTTAAACCCTTAATGAACAAGTTTGACTGCCTTTCTCACCAGAATCTGCATCAAGAAACACTGGCAAAGTCCCACATAAAGCAGCCATGGCATCGACATCTCGAGAATGCCAAAAGCGGTCATCTTCCTTGTTGGCAGGTACAAAAGGGGCTTTCTTTTCATTATGCCGAACAACGCCTATCAGTTCAATTTCTTCATTCACCTGAAAACATAATTGCTCTAGTAGATGGAACAACGAAACACTAATAAATTGGAGGTAGATTCTTTGTAAGCACTTTTAACACAATTTACTTATACCTGTCCTTCAGGTCTTGTCTTTGGATCCATTCGTTTTCTGCTGACCCAACCCCTATTCACTAATATTGTGCAGCTGAAATAATTATACTCAGCGTGTCAGACCAAAAAATAATGAAGATGTGAGTTTTGTAAATTATAAAATAGAATTACTTTCTATCTGATAAGTGAAATGGTGTGACAACGTAGGCTCCAGATTGTGCTCCTGATGAAATCAAGCCTCCTCCAGTCTCTTCACCATGACGCAAGAGCGACCTCGGACGAACATACAATTCTTTAGAATGGTCGAACTTTCCGGTCACTCGGATTTTGCGATATTCCAGTTCTTCCAACTCATCCAAACTATCGAAAGCCAGTTTCAATATCAGATAGTAATGAGGAAGCAAATAATGCAAATGATTCAAGTAATTTATAATATACTATTTTTACAAAACTTAAAAAAAACACGTTAAACATATTTGAAGGTGCAAATAGTGAAGAATTTAAATTTGCATTTTCAATTCAATACCCTGCGGTCATCACACACAGTGCCATGTGGCAGGGGGAGTCGCTTCCTCACATTAGAACGGACTAGTGGCCCATAACACGATGGACCCCGGCATCGTCAAAAGGTTGGATTTTCCCAAGTTTGAGACTATTCTTGGGTAAACCATTCCAATACCGGATCGCCCGTGGAAAGAACGACCAGTAGAATGCATCCGTACGGGCACGGTGCTCCCTTAGTGGGTTAGAATGATAACTTCGATAGTAGTTAATGATAATTTTCGACAGTATCAGTTCGTTAATAACTTAATAGTAAACTGTAGTTTCATACAAAATAATTACTGGAAAACAACCGAATCATAATAAAAGTGGGTAAATAAACATTAAAGTTTAGAATACGTCCTCGAAATGTGAGGAAATGCGTCATTTACCATAAAATCAGATCTTTTAATAAGATCTAAAATGTGGTTGCAGTAGAAAACTTGACGGTGACTTAATTTTACATGAAACCGCCATCAGCTGTGATTGCTTATTCCGATTGCAAGCTATCCGTTCACAATGTCTACATTATATTTCGGCAACTAATCAATTTAAGGAAAAATCTCAGAAAGCAATCTTACTCGTGTGGCAATTCGATGGGCTCCGCATTGGTTTTCTCTTCCAACGCTTTGATCAGATTCAGTTTCCATTCACGGCGTCGCACTTGCCATGTTCCCAAGCAAAATGTCAACACTGGAATGGCCTGAAATCGAGTAGCAATTTAAGAGAAAAATAGGAGGCGACGTGAAATTATGAAATTATACTACTTACTAACATGCAACCACCAGCGATTCCAATATTGCTCAGGGTATTACCGCTACTTGCATCACTCCTGTGTTTAGGGTTAAGTTTAAATGAATATTTGCGGACCAATACACGATTACATTGGAGTTTTTCGAGCGATCTCGCCGCAATATGCCCTTCCCTAGCTATTCTGCAGCATGTCACCGAGATAAACATGTTTTAAGTTATATTTCTCCTCAACAAAATTAATTTAAAAGTAAGAACGTACTTGAAATTTATTCAAACATTAAAAAGCGTCTGCTCGTCGAACGTTCGTAGTTTGTACGGAATCCGGTTAAGGACGTAGACGCTGGAAAACTAAAACACCACTTATTACGTGGATGCCACTCAACCCAACGTAATTATTACATGTATTGAATTGCGTTAAAGCCTCTGGTCTATTGTGATCTGGTTCGTTAATAGGCCTCCTGAACCAGGAACGCAACGCTGCCGTTACGTACGTCAATATAAATTTAGTTTTACATGTAGAACTTAGTTTTTACAAAATTACGTCTGCTAATGAGTTCCTTTTTATTAAATTGATAAATCTTTTATTAAGTTTAATCTCCATAATGTTACTGGAATAATAGACTATAAAAATCGAACAAATTCCACCCAAAACTGACGGACGATTAAGGACTCCGTAGCACAATTGCGTAGGGTGTATCAAAAACTATTTCACCAACCAAGGAAGTGGCGGCAATTTTGAACGAATTTGAATGATATTCACGAGTGCACTAATGATTCTGACCCCCGAATTTTTAGAGGGTTAAATCATAGTGGTTAAATATTACATGGCTCTCCACTGCGCCAATCATCGCAGATTATTTTACATTTTCCACGAATTTACCATGCATAACGAATTTAAGATTGAAGTTCATGTTTTTTCAGATTTGGTTGCAAGTTAATGATATTTAGCGAAGAGAATACAGATGGGGAAAAATTGGAACGGAGGGCGAGGAAGGAGGGTGAATAAAAAAACTGAAGCATGCGCTGTTGACTACGCCGGATTGATCATTGTTGTCCAGTCAACCTCCCTGCCATTTCAACCTTGACAGAAATTTTAAAAAATTGGCCGATACTGTACAACTTGTCTGTGCTTTTCACCGGTGACCGGTGAATTTTGCTCTTAGGCAAATTGAAAGGGTCCCAAAATGAGTTCACAATGATACCAGATACTGTCTCAGGATGTTATTATATTTTAATCCTTTTATTTTAAGTTTCTCCGAATATATGGTTGACCTAAATTTCCCCCAAAACTTTACACCTCATTGTGAAATGTGCAAGGTACTGTATGTCCCTTAGGGGCATTGCCAGGGAACCTACTTGTCAACTGAAAGAAGATCGTTTCAAACATGCAGAAATTTCAAATTCCGACTTTCCGACTTTCCGACTTTTCACTGATTTTCAACTTCCCTGACTTTTTCAGGTTTTTGAACAAATTTTCCTGACCGATTGCAATGTTAAAATGGAAATATGCCAATGTCATCCACAAATTTTGTCAAAATTGACACGGAACAATATTTAATGTTTTGTAAAATGTGCTAATGACAATTTTGAAAACAGATTTAAAAAAATTAACAAAGAAACTTTTCTTTTTACCAAATTAACAAACAAATATTTTGAAAATTTTATCAAATTTATATTCGGAAAATGTAGAACATTTTGAAAGTTTGTACTCCTATAAGGTTGAGGATTTTTGAAATTTGTCCTCAAAATCTTTTCGAAAATGTGAAAATGTTTCCTCAGAAACTGTTAAAATTAACAGTTGAAATTAGCATGCAAATATTTTGAAAATTTGACAAATTTAAGGCTAGAAACACAACAAAACTTTTAAATTAAGAATGATAATTTTTTTACCACTAGCGCCAACCAGCGGGCAAA